>CABHPP010133940.1:6874-33534 GCA_902168425.1 Peromyscus attwateri
CAAACAAACAAACAAACAAAAAAAAAAAAAAAAAGAAGAAGGAAAAAAATGAGATTCTGTATGGAATTTTCTTCTGAACCTCTTGTGAGTTCCTGATGAAAATTCCAAAGCTGAGCTTGGACATGTGTTGCTGAGTTGCTCTCTGGAAGGACTAGACCGTCAGGAGGGGACCAAGGTCTCGTCAGTGCTGGGTGTCCTCTGGGCTTGAGTGCTGCCCTCTGCTCCTGAATAGGTGGAGCGTGGCCCTGACCGGGCTTCATGGATGATCATTGATTATCAAGGAGCTTGGGTTTGGCTCCATTTGTTTACAGCTTGGATTGCCTTTCCTGAGCCTTGGCCTTTGCTTGTGTGGGGCCTTGGCTGTCACTGTGCGTTCTGAGATGAATGCACACTTTACCTTTGTACCGTGCACGAGTTTAATAAACAGGTAGTTTGTAAAGGAGTTGAGGAAACAACAGGGGACATGGCAGCTCCTGGGGGAACCCAGAGCCCACCCAAGGAGGGAGTGGGAGCAGGTCCATTAGGGTGCTGTGTGGAGATGGTGTGTGGCAGGCCCCGTGGCTCTGATTGGAGGGGGCCAGCCTAAGAAGATTGGGAAGGAAAGAGCAGGAGATACCCCAACCTCGTCCTGCTCCCTCTCCTCTCTCCTGAGGTGCCCAACTATGCCCTCACACCTGGTTCCCCAGTTGTGAGGTGATCCCAGAAAGTGAAGGCCTTTTTTTTTTATTTTTGGTCATGCTTAAAGTCCCCACATGCACATCTATTAAATGTGTCTCTTCCCTGTGCCATAAAATCAATTATTTCCCAGATTGCTTCCTTTTGGTTTAAGGTTAAAACCATGTCCTTATGTTTAAAAAGGACTTAGGTACTGGAACTGTGGCACGGTGGGTAAAGTGCTTGTGGTGCAGGCGTGAGGACCCGAGTTCGGATCCCCAACACCTGTGGAAATGCTGATGCGGCATGCATCTGTAATCTCGGCGCTAGGGAAGACGTGTGGACCCATGGGACGTGGGGGTCAGACAATCTATCCAGTCAGTGAGCTGCAAGTTCAGGGAAAGACCCGTCTCAGAAAATAACATAGCAGGGGTGCAAGGGAGGCATTGGCTTCAGGCCTCATGTGCGTGCGCTCCTCCAATAGTTCTTTCTAAAAGGACTTGGGTTGACAGACAGTGTGGTACATAGGCCATCTGATCTCTCTCTCTGTCTCTCTCTCTGTCTCTCTCTCTCTCTCTGATCTGTCTATCTCCCCCTCTTTTTCTCTCTGTCCTCTGCAATAACCTGTCAGGTAAAGGGTTTTGGTCACCAGTGACCGCTTACCCCTGGTATTGCAGGTTACAGGGAGTTGCAGAAATGATACAGTAGAAGATTTCTTTCTTTCTTTTTTTTTTTTTTGGTTTTTCGAGACAGGGTTTCTCTGTGTAGCTTTGCGCCTTTCCTGGAGCTCACTTGGTAGCCCAGGCTGGCCTCGAACTCACAGAGATCCTCTTGCCTCTGCCTCCTGAGTGCTGGGATTAAAGGCCTGCGCCACCACCGCCCGGCTTAGTAGAAGATTTCTGAACCATCACTCCAGGACAGTTTCTCAGTCTACACAGGGGAGCAGTCTACTCAATTGATTCCGTGCCGGGTGGAGGTGGGCTGTTCCTGAGTCCTGCTGCCCTGAACCCACTCTCTAGCCTGAGGACTATTCCTCCAGTAGAGCTAGAGGGGAAGGAGGGAGGGGAGCAGGGATCCCCGCCCACATTCTGACCTGGGAGAAGCACAGTCTTTACCCCTGTCTCCATAGAGGACGCTACACAGAGGGACTCTACTCCAGAAGTCTGGGGCCAGTGGTAAGACTCCTGCCCAGTCCCACCTGGGAAGAGGCAGTTCCGTTAGAGCCACTCTGCAGACTCAGGGTTTTGTGCCATCCCCTGCTTCTCCACCTAGCAGCTGCTTTACCCAGAAAGCGTCCCGTGGCATGTATGTGCCTTGTGCAGACCGCCCGGAGCAGACAGCAGAGCACATCAGGCAAAACTCACCCACTGTTATGACATCACGCATCTCTTGCTGTGACTCAGGGAAGCAGGCTGCCAAACTCTGAGAGAAGCGACTGTTTCTTCTGGGAAAGTTTGAACAGCAGCAGCCCTGGCTATGAATCTCAGCTCTATGTAATCCCGGCTTTTAGGGAGGGTCCTCTGGCCTCAACTCCACAGGTGCAAGGATCCGACTTCCCAGTTGGCCTGGGGCGGGCCCAGGTATGCCTGGATCTGCTTTCATTTGACAAGGATCCCTGTCTGAACAATAAATGACAGCCACCCCTGCCTGTAGGCACCTGTGATCTGTCTCCAGAAATATCTTGGAACCTGGGGGGCTCAAGCTTTTTGTCTGTTCTGTCTCTGGATAAGCAGCACCCCCACACACACACTCTGCCAGCCAGGGGGACTCTGGCACCTGCTTTAGTCCAAGCCAGGGCAGTTGTGTGCCATTTCAGTGGTAAGATTTACCCTTCATCTACCTCCCCACTTTGCTCAAAGCCTCTGATGAGAGATGGGAAGACAGGAGCAGTTGGGCTTGCTGGAGAAACGAGCTCCTGTTCCCACTGCCAGAAGCCCTCTGGGCTGGAAGGCTAGCACCTTCTCCTGCCTCCCTTGGGAGAAAAATTTTACTATCTGTGGTGGCCTCTCAGATACACGGGCAAAGAAGCCAGTGAGCGTGAGGGACCAAAAAAAGGAATGTTAGGTGGAGATGGTGCTGCCTGGCCTGTCTGTGGAGTGAGGGCCAGGCCCACCCTGGACTGGCTTTGAATTGCTCGGGTGCCTTCCTGCCCAGGGCTGTCTGAAGTCTCCCTGATTCTCTTCCTTCCGTTTCCATCCCATCCTGGCCATCAGCGGCTTCCCAACGAGCAGACAGGGCCAGCATGGCTATATGCTGGGACAGAGGGCTTCCTTCTTCCTGTTTTGCCAGGAGCCATAATCACAGGTCCGGTCAGGTGTCAGGCTGGTCACTCTGCGAGCTGCTGAAGGTCCGGTGACAAGGCCTGATTCCTGCCCAGGAGTGTGGTAGGCTTGTGGCCTGGTGTCCTGAACTAGAGATGATTCTACCCTTGGCCGTGAGGACTGTGGAGACTCCAGAAAGGGGTAGCCCTTGGACAAAGCTTTGAAGGGCAAGGGGGCCTTTACAAGGGGGCCCAAGGAAAGCGCCCAGCGGATGCCTGAGGGTGGGACAGGGCCTGGGCTGGCAGCACAGAGGGGACAAGCCCTCTGGAGTGCAGAGGCCATGTGACCTCAAGCATGTCGTCTCGTGTCTCTTGGCCGTGTTTTTTGTACAATGTGAGTAATATACCCCACACGATAAAATTGCGAACATTAAAGACTGTCTACGCTGTCCTTCAAACTACTCCAGAGGCAGAAACAGAAGTGCTTGAGCCTGGGGGCTTGAGTCCAGTTCAGGTGACACAGCAAGACCTTGGTCCCCTTAAAAAGCTAGAGCAGATGTAAATCAGCCAACGTGGTGTCTGCCATATAAATGCTGAGCGTCCGTTATTGGACTTATCACTATACTGCTGAACTCCTTCAAGTCCCTGGAGTGACCAGTACACCATGATCTCAGGCCAGGTCTGCTCTCATCGTCCCATTTAGGAAGATGCTATCTGGGGCAAGCAGCTGGTGGAAGGAAACACACACAGCTGCCTGGCTCGGGCAGCGCAGTCGCCTTTAGACAATGGCATCAGTAAATGCGATTATTGATCACCTTTTATTCCACACTCACTTATTACAGCCTGCTGTGTGTCCGGTGCTGAGGCCACTGACTTAGGAAGAATGCATAGATAAAGGAAGAGGTGAGGAGGACAAAGAGAGAAATGTTTCTGGAGGTCACCATTGTTGCTGGATCCTAACGGTTCCCTGGGGGTAAGGGTGAGAAGGCGTGGCGTCAACAGCACAGACACCGGGGGGAGTCGGTTGAAGGCAAACAACAAACTCGTTTATTTAATAACGGGGAAGGCCTTACATACCCTCCTCCCAGCACCCAGTCTGTGTCACAGTCTGGTGGCATTGCGTGGTCGCCCCTCATTGGCTGGGCACGATCAGGTACTCTGACAGCTCCTCTTGCCAGGCCCTCAGGCAGACTCCAGGTTGGCTCTTAAGGAGTATGTTATGTGCATGTCTTGGCAACTGGTCTGAGCCAATTTCCTCGACCCTATGGGCCTGTCCTACTATACACCATTAAACTGCTTTTTTTGGATCCTGTAGCTGGGAACTTTGTCGCAGGGAGAAAGATTCATTTGAGTCTCTTTCATCTTCGTGTAAGTGCTGAGAGCAGCCGTTGGGTGGGCTTGCTCATGTCTGTCCCTTCAGGCACTAAACAGGTATTTATTGCGTACCTACTATGTTCTCCCACAGTGCTATGCACCAGCTGTTTAAAGGAGATTTGAAGAGCACTTTCAGGGTCATAACAGCAATCTCTAAAATGATTGATTTTTGTTTTAGAAAGAATTAGTCCTGGTTTGTTTGTTTTGTTTATTTGTTTGTTTTTCCTGCTTGTCCTCACACAGACTTGGCCAAGTGGCTGCCTGGACCTGGGTCACTGAACTATCTTAGCAGCAAGTTAAGATAGAGTCAAATGCTGTTCAGGAGTGTTGGGCAGGGAGAAAGTGGGGACAGGAGGCCTGGTCGTGGGAGGTCCTTATTTCCCTAGAGGGCAGTGGGTGAACTCTCCCATCTAGGGTGCCACATTTCACTCTCAGCTAACATGGTAGGGTGGGTCAGGTGGCAAGAGCAGTGACTACTTCTTCTCCACCCCACACTCTGAAATCAATATAATCAGGAGAAAGCTCATTGCCTTATGTTTCCCTAGAGGAATGACTACCTCAGACATGTTAAAGAGGAGACTAGGTAAGAAGGAAGCTAATTTAACAGTGGCAGGGAGTGGCCACCACTTCTGGAAGCTTGTGGGCGGGGCAAGTCATTCCCTTTCATGATTTATCTCTTTTCTCTCTTAATCTTGACAACAACCTTGTCCAGGCCACACCATCTCCTTCCACAGACTAGGAAAATGAGATCAGAGTGTGATTACACAGTAACACCACAGTTAATCCAGAGGGCTGGGAGTGGAAGCCATCTCTGTCAGGCTTTGAAAATCATGCCCCACCCCTTCCCTCCCTCCCCTCCCCTCCCCGTTTTCCTCTTCCCTTGTCTCCAGTCTTCTTCCCATCCCTTTCTTAATGATTATTCAGTTAAAAAGGCTTAAAAACTCCCTCCATGTGTTGCTGAGGAGATAGATGGCTTGGGGAAAGAGCCTTGTGTGAAAGCAAGAGATTTGCCCAGCGGTGGTGGCACACGCCTTTAGTCCCGGCACTCTGGAGGCAGAGCCAGGTGGATCTCTGTGAGTTCGAGGCCAGCCTGGTCTACATAGTGAGCTTCAGGACAGGCACCAAAACTACATAGAGAAACCCTGTCTCAAAAAAAAAGGAAGACACTTGAGTACAAATCTCCAGCATGTGCCTGTAACCCTAATCTGGAAGGCAGAGACAGGCACATGCTGGGAGCTTGTTAGAAAGACAGTGTGGCCCAAAAGGCTGCACTTCACTCTCAGCAATTAAAGTGAAGAAGAGTGGAGGTAGACATGTACTCTTTGGACTCCCACTTGCTCATATATAAATGCCACATACACAACTTCTAAAATTAAGTGGAATTAAATAATTACCTCCCTCCTGTGTTTTCTCTAGCAGCAAGACCTTTACTATAAAGGCCCAGTCCTGGAATGGCAGGAGTGAAGCCACTCAGTGCTTTGCCCATGGGAGACTCTTAGTTCCCACCATTCTTATTAAAAATCACCAGCCCTGGCTTCTTTCTGTTAATCCCATGGATTGACAATAAGACCATTTCCACAGTTAAAGTCAAATCTGAAGCAAATTAATTAAATACTGGCCAGGTGGATGGGCTCTGGCCAGGTCCAGACCCAGGTTCATGGGAAATGGCCCAGAGTCACGGTTAACAGCAGCTTAAGAAGGAAAACCCATAATCCATTGCATTTCCCATCAAGTCCAATCAGGGCAAGCATACATCCTGATGTACCTCCAACCTACATCCAGTCAGGAGCAAACACATATACTGACATATTTCCTGCCTGTGAACCTCCCACCCACATGTGATCAAGCCCATCTGGTGCAGGTGGGTCAAACTAACTTATTTAGGGGACTGAAAAACATGTGGCTTGCTATCTCCCACAGACAGTAGCCTCTAACATTTTAGGAGCTGTCTGTCCTTGGGCAAGAGGCTTGCAGATCAGAGACAATTTTGTTTTATGGATCTCTTAGGCATAGTAATTAAAACATAAAATGTAACTATGACTCTCACATTCCCCCCTTGAACTGTATCCTGAGTCAAATCCTTGACTTTGGGTACCTGTTTATATTGGAATCTAATAAACATCAGCTTAATGGTACCCAGACAGGAATTATCAATTAGTTAAGGCATCAGTGATGCAAGAGCCAACAGCAGTCAGCAGAAACAGAAGGGCTAAAGGCCCTGTAATGACTGACATCAGAGTTCCTGTCTAGAAGGAACCTGGAAATGAGAATGGGGACCAGGTACTTACTTCATCTCAAGTCCCCTTTTTTTGCAATGATTTTTTTTTCAAGTACAACTAGATTATTTCTAATGATTCCTGAGTGGTTTGTATAAAAAGAACAATTTTCTCTTAAAGCTATACAATAACCTCTCTCTGTTTTACATAGAACAGGTTGAGGGCCCTATCATACTGTAGAACTATTTCAGCTAATGAATCTACCTGTTGATAGATCTGGGTCTATTTGGTTTTAGCAAGAACCTTTCCTGGTATGCCAACAGGCACTATAGGTAGCTATTTTGTCCCCATTGGCAGAGAGTTTCCTTTTGATATAACATTACAGCCTGTTGGGGGACAAGGGGTGACATACTCTCTTCTGTTACTACTTCCTGTTGAGACTAGGACATTGTTGTCAGGGCTTAGGAAGGCTGGAATGATAGTCAAAGGCAAGGAGGGAATTCAGACAATAGAGCATTCATCAGAAGCATCTGGTTCACTGACCCAGCAGAAGAGACAGGGAGCATTCACATCAGCTGGACTGATCTACATCAGCTTTCAGCAAGTTTGGAGCAGGTTGTACTCAGCAGCTGATGCTTGGATGTGTCTGCCAGCCAAGTGGAAATCTGCTGAGACAGATAGATATTAGGGACAGAAGTTAAAATTTATAAACTTAAAGGAAAACCTTACATTTGGAACTTTCAGACCCATTAGTCTGAGTAGTTGGGGGAAGGGAGGAGCCCCAAGACCAGGAGAGAAAGAAAGAGAGATCCCAGCCTCAAGAATAGACAGGTGGAGGAACTTAACACTGTAGTTATCTGGAATCCTTTTGACCTGTGAAAGATGGATCTAAGTCTTATGACTTCCTCAATTCTCTGAAGCTTACATGAATTTTTAGTTTACAAAAAGACATAAACGGTTTAGATATTATTAGCATTACCATAGACTCACACCTTTGAGTTGTAGCAGAAGCTATAGATCTGGGTTAAAAAGCATGAACACATTTCCTCTGTCCAGGGAGCTAGATATAGATTGGATAGAGATGTCTTTGGTCTGAGGAGAAGCTCCTTTATGTCTATATTTAGAAGACAACCAAAGGAAACTTAAAATCTTGAGCTTGTGACTAAACAGTAAGTAGTCACTGCTCTATCAGTTTATCAACACTCCATTGATCATTGTTAAAACTCTGAACTTTTGAAATCTTAGTGTAACAACAGCATAGAAAGAAAAAGAAGTCTGAAACATTACCATTCTCATATACTTTAAATCACTTACTTATACCTTTACAACTTGCATTTATATATCTTAAATCATTTTCTGAGACCCTCAGAACTTCCTTAATCTTTTCTATCCTCTGATCTTTATATATCTTAAACCCTCAGAACTCACATAGACTCTCATGTCCTCAGACTTTTATATACCTTAGACATTTTCTTAGACCCTCAAAACTTGCATATACTCTAACATTTTTTCTTTCCATCTAATTATTTACCAGAGACATAACAGTTATTACTGAGAAAAGTCATTTCAAATCATGTTCCGTTAGTGGAAAGTTACATCTGAAACCTGTTTATCTTTTAATATGAAGCCTGTTAGCAAGGCAAACCTGTCTACCTTTTCTTTACAAGATATCTAGTAGCTCTAGAAAAAGTAAGGCCTAATTTGTACATATGAAATAAGCTAACAAGCTGGCTGCAGCCTCGAGCAAGAATCTGACTACCTGCTGCTGCTAAACTGGCAAAGCTATAGTTAGCCTAGCCAATAACAGAGATCTGAGAAGGATAAAGTATAGCAGAAAATATAACGAATGGCCTGTGTATCAGTTAAAATGACAGAGACTAGTCCATTACCTAGACGGTCATCCCAGGCTCCTGTGGTCTCCATGGTGTTGGGGGCAGAGGTATCAGGACAGCATCAGTCTTCCAGGCCCATAAGATGAGAGGTTTTCCTGTGGAGGAGGAACATAGATGAGACTGATCTTACTTTGTCTAGACAAAGTGGGGCAATCCTCCAGTGTCCTGCTTGTCCACAGTTTGGGCAGGGTCCTGGCGGCGGGTGTGGCATTGGGGCAGTCTTATCCAGAGATTAGCATTACCACAATCCAGGCGGAGTCATTGTAGTGACCCATCATCTTATTTGGAGACCCTGGGGTTACTCACTGCTAGGAGCTTGGAGTCTCTGTCTGTCATAGTAAACTTTTTCCATTAAACATTTTAAATGCCATATTCATCAGATCTCTGACAAGTTTGAGGACCATTATCTAATAAGTATATCTGAGCTAAATAAACCTAGACTCTTAACCTCAAAAACATACCTAACATAACTACAAGTTTGATTATAGATGATTAACTACTGACCTGTATTTCTTAATTATACATTATATTTTTAAATGGGATGCATAGGTACAATATCTTAAAAAAGAGTAGAAACATATATACAGTATAACAAAAATAACCTTAAAATTGTATCAATATATAAAAATCCATACCAATGTGAAATATTTGAGACTAATAGTTTTTTTTTTATTTTAAAAGTAGATTCAATAATCTGTCCTTTCCTATAACCACCCCCCTTTTTTGGAAAAAGATCCTTGAATCTAATCTCATTTGTATAGTTTTCTCCCTGACCATGATCAATAACAACTTGCAACCAACACCCCCCAAACAATGACAAACATCCACCAAATGACCAGAAACCAACCACCCCATGTTTTGGGAATGTGGGTGTTGTCTCTAGACTGCTTCCTGTTGTTGGGGGGCAATGGCATCTTTAGGGGACCCTGAGAAAATTGGGATAATGGTCAAGTCCTGGGAGAGCTAGCTGTATTATTTTTTGTTTAGACTCTGTATGATGGGAAAGTGTGGAGTTTATCTGAAGTCTTGGATGGAGTCGTCTGTAAGGCTGGACCATCTCAGCTAGCAGCTTTGAGGAAAGTATAACTGAGGCATTCTGAGAGGCAGGATCATTTTGGCTACTTGTCTTTATTCATGTCTGATTCTTTTGTTGTGAAAACATACAAACTTTTAAAGATAACATACATATCTGTATCAATGCAAGTATGAAATGTGCAGTGTACACTAGTCAGCTAAAGATGATTTGTTTTATATTTGAACAGGTAAAAGACATCTATCAACTTTATAAGTCCATTTGGACTATATAACCAAACTGTTATGAGGACTCTGTAGCCAACAAGATTTATCATGTCTCATCCAGAGCTGTTCCCATGTAGAGGGATTAGCATACACATCAATTGTCCTGTAGTCTTTCCTGGATTCCTCCCTCACGTCTGCACCAAGATCCTCAGGAGGTCTTCCCTGGTCAAATCTGATCTTTATTAATTTTGAAGGAATCGAAAGCTTTACATTTCCTGTGGAAACAAAAGCACAGCCTTTCCCAACACAACACATTTCCCAACTTCCATTTTGAAGCCAACACATCCCTAAAGTATATAGGCTAGTTTAATTCAGCAGTTCCTTCTACAATCATGTCTTGCAGCAGCTGTCATTTTAAAAATTCATTAGCATTTAAAAAATTCAAAGTCAACAAAGCAACTCAAGTGATCCAGGTGCCCTGTGTCTTTCCCATCCTCACATGGCTTAATTTTTTTATATTACTTTTGTCTTTCTTTAAAGACTTTACTTATTATTTTTAAACCATTTATTTATTTATTTTTATGACTGTCTACACCCATTTTTTTCTCTCTTTCTTTAGCACCTAAACACATTTTTAAGCACAGTGTAACCTGTTCAGGTTTTCTCAACCTGAACCTGGCTTCCCTCTCCTCCCAAGTCTGTAGTGTTCTCTGACTGTGTGAGCCAAAGCTGAAACTGTTAGGCAGTGGCCAGACTCTCTGCTGCGTGGCTCTGGGGGCTGGATCCGCCCCCCTGGTACCCTGAGAGTCTAGCCTCATGCTGGTGGGTACTGGCAGGAGCCGTATTTACCACCCCAGCTCTGGGAAGTTGTTGAGCTCACTTTCCAGAGTCCCTGAGAGTGGCAGCCTACTGTTGTGAGTGCTTGCAGAGAGGCCCAGATGGTGGCTGTAGCAGCCCCGAGTGGCATGACTTCTCCATCCATGTAGTTGTGCCACACATCGGACACCAAAAATAGTCAGATTTTCCTTAATTATCCCTTACGGTTTACAATAACTTATTAGCCTTCATAAGACTAGGGCTTGCTGGGATAGGGCTTGTGAGCAGGGATTAGGGGAACCTAGAGGCTAGCAATGCCCTTGACAAGTTAATAGGTACCACAGCCACATGTTAATGGAAGGGCCACAAGTTCCTTTTGCCAGAGATATGGAGAATGACTCCCTTTTTAGCAAGCTGGAACTTTCTTCAATCCCCTGAAGAAATGGGGGCTTTTGTCTAAATGCCTAACCTCGGGTAAGGACTTTATAGCTTTATCTCTGTTAAGTTTGAGCCTTAAAAAACAATTTCTGAATTGAAGCTCCTTTAGTATCAAAATAAACCTTTTAACTCATAAACATAGTCCACAGAGAGACTGGAAAATTTCCTGATCCTTTTATAGCACACCATTACAGAATATAACAGTTTCTTATATGACTCAGTTTATCAAAATAGCTTAAGCTTAACAAAGTTAGCAAGGACAAGGAGGCTAGATTCTCTGAGCCAGTGGTTCTCAACTTTCCCAGTGCTTCAACCCTTCAATACAGTTCCCCATGTTGGGTGACTCCCCTGTCCCCAAATCATTTTGATTGCTATTTCACAACTGCAATTTCGTTGCTGTTATGAATCTCACTGCAAACATTCGACACACAGGTGGTCCTAGGCTACCCCTGTAAAAAGGTCTTTCAACCCCCAAAGAGTCTAGACTCATAGGTTGAGAAGCTGCTCCAAGCCCTTTGCCAGACTGCTTAGGTCATTGTCTTGCTGCATCATAAGATAGCAACATCCCAATTTCTGGTGTTTAGTATTTGGTGCTCATAGCTGTGGCCTTAATTTTTAGCCTTTTATTTATTTTTAAGTTCAAATATTAATAATATAAAACATTTTAGAAACTTAAAATGTTCCATAGCTTTATAAATTTAAATATTTTAAAAACCGTTACTTTAAAAAAATCCAGTTTTTAAATTTTCTGTAAAACTCTAAAATTTCCTCTTAAAAAAAGTTTAAAATCTCTCAACTGCGTGTTTCTGCAATATCAAAAATAAAGTACCCTCTCTTTACTTCAAGAGGGAAAAAACGGCATAACCACAATCTGCATACAGCAAAACCAAATTCCAACAGTGCAAACCATCCAAAGCTCAATATCTGGGATTCATTCACGATCCTTTTGGTTTTCTCAGGAGGCTTGGATCGCCTCTCTGGCCCCACCCTTGGCAGCGCATACATAGCCTGCCTTCTAGATCCCAGCCTGCTCCATTTCATTGTGGCTGGTGCTTCTGGTGACTACCACATGGCACCAGCATTTCCAAAACTGCTAAGGTCCACCATTGCAACTGGACTCTCTTTAGGAACTCTAGCCCTGCTACACATTTGCAAACCTCAACTGTTCCCGATGATCCCTCAATGTCTTCAAAACCATTATCACCTGGGTGACATTAAATTACAACCTTTAGCTGCCAGAGCAAGGTACAGTCTTGCCTATAAAAGCATTGAGGGGCAGCTTTCATACCTTATTAAATAAACACTGTTTTTAAATGCAATCTTTCATAAACCTTGTTTTCTAGACAGGACAGAAATTATCATACAAAAATCCCTTCTAATTCAAAATACCTTGGAGACCTGTTAGTGCCTCCTTGGTAGGCACACTCATCGTGGTCACCTTTAATCAATACGGCAGTGAAATCACATGACATCCATCTTCTCTAACCCTAGCAAAGATGGCTGCCAGCCATGTGACTGCCTGAAGATGGTGGCAATCCAAAATGGAATCACGCCCATGATTCCTTTAAAATGACCTGTGCACAGATTTTTAATTTTTAATTAAGTTACTAGTTTCAACTTTTATTTTTCAGATTTTACAGATTTTTAACCATATCCAACCAAACAGGAAACTTTTAAATATGTTTGGATCTATCAAAGGGGGAGCCATAAACCAACTCTGGAGCCAGATTTCAAATAAAATAGAATAGTATAAAACAACTTTAGCCGGGCGGTGGTGGCGCATGCCTTTAATCCCAGCACTCGGGAGGCAGAGGCAGGGGGATCTCTGTGAGTTTGAGGCCAGCCTGGTCTACCAAGTGAGTTCCAGGAGAGGCGCAAAGCTACACAGAGAAACCCTGTCTCGAAAAACCAAAAAAGAAAAAAAGAAAAAAGAACAACAAAAAACAAAACAACTTTAATACAGCACTCGGGAGGCAGAGGCAGGCAGATCTTTGTGAGTTCGAGGCCAGCCTGGTCTACAGAACGAGATCCAGGAAAGGCGCAAAGCTACACAGAGAAACCCTGTCTTGAAAAACCAAGGGGGGAAAAGAAAACTTTAATATATCCACACCCAAAAGACATCGGAACTCCTACTAACCCAAATCCAGTGACCAGAGAGCTCAGAAATAAACTCTGAGTCCCAACCATAAATGCAGCCATGGGCAGTGGTGGTGACTGGCTGCTGTCGGCATCAGAGACAGCAAAAATATCCCACCCATTTTCTGTCTCAGCTCCATGCTTGCAACAAAACTTACAGACACACCAGAAAACAGAGAGACAAAACTTTCCAACAAAACAAGCATACGCAACTTTCTCAAGAAATAGACAAAACTTTCCAACAAGACAAACAAAACTTTCCCTGAGAAACAAAACTATCCCACCAGAACCAGACAGGCAGGCAATGTCTTACTATATTCCCTGGAAAGGAGAATATTGGGGTCCTGTTGATTCCCCTCCATGTTCCAGATAGGGATCCCACAAAACAGAGCCAGACTATGACTCACCAGGAGGCCTCCCTAGATGCTGGCTGCTTTTTTCAGCATGGCAGTTCACTCTGATAGTCCACAAACTGAAGGTAGCCTCAGAGCCTTGGAACATCTCAAGGCAGGTGGCTCCTGAAGCCGTTCCTCAGCCCCAGAGTTCCAGAGTGAAGGTCCAGCTTTAAAATCTGAGTGGGTGGTCTGAATCTCACTGGGGCCTCCAGAAAATGTTAATCCCACCGATCAAGAATAAGATCACTACCGTAGTTTAAAGCCAAATCTGAAACAAGCTTTAATTAAATACTGGCCAGGTGGATGGACTCTGGCCAGGTCCAGACTCGGGTTCCCAGGAAATGGCCCAGAGTCACGGTTTGCAGCAGCTTAAGAAGGAAAACCCATCATTTGTTGCATTTTCCATCAGGTCCAATCAAGGACAAGCATACATCCTGATGTACCACCAGTCTACATCCAATCAGGGGCAAGCATATATACTGATGTATTTCCTGCCTGGGATCCCCCCACCCACGTGTAATAAAGCCCATCCGGTGCAGGTGGGTCAAACAAACTTGTTTAGGGGAGTGAAAACATGTGACTTGTCATCTCCCATAAACAAGAGCCTCCAGCATTTCAGGAACTCTCTGTCCTTGGGCAAAAGGCTTGCAGATCAGAGGCATTTTTGTTTTATGGATTCCTTAGGCACAGTAATTAAAACTTAACATGTAAATTTGGCTCTCACACTTCCTCATGCTAACTAGAAGAGTGTTCGAGTTTGTGGACAGTGTGTGCCTAGCACTTTCTCTTTCCTGTTTCATACTTAAATTGACTTTTTTCCCCCCAATTTATGCATGTGGACTATGTGTTGGGTTGGGACTGTCTGTCTGCAGTCAGGCTCACATTTAGAAGTTGGCCAGTCCCACTGAGCCTGACTGACCGACCGCTGTGGGTTCTTATCCTCCTGCCTCAACCTCTCTGCAGGCTTTGAGAGGGTTCTTACAGCATGAGGAGAGCTGGGAGATGGTAGCACAGAACTCCTAAACCCCCTCAAAAACATGTGTTTCCTTTTCTCTAAGATTTGAGGGACACTAACCCAGCTGAACTAGCCTCTCAGCCCTGCTGCCTCTGCTAATTGACAGGCCCTGCAGACCCCTGGAGGAGTCTAGAAGCTGACTGGCTTTGGACTACGTTCCCCAAAGAGGATGTTAGCGGCCTTCACCTGTCTGTGGGTGCATTTAGGACGATGGCTCTTGCTGGGCCATAGAGACCCCACTGTATATCCCTGTCAGAGAGGAGAGTCAGAGCCCTACTCCAGGTGCCTGCTCGAAACTCTTCATCTCCCAGTGGCAGGAGACTGGACTCCGTGTGCTGATTTCCAGCCTGGCACTCCCCTGGGAATTTTTCTCTTGTTCTAAATGGGATCAAACCAATCATAGACTGAGAATTGCTTAAGAACCCACAGATCAGTGTGACCCAAGAAGAACCTGTGTTGTGGGGTGTACATCTTTCAAAGAACAGGTTCTATGGTCTTGTACACAGGTCACAGGCTCTAACCTTCAAGAACCTTTGGGTGATGAGAAGGGCTTGGGGAGGGGGGGAAAAATAATCCAAAGGGGTATGGGGTAGAAATAAATAATTTGTATTTCTCTGCAGAGGCGACTAATCTATTTTTATATGCTCTTAGCTTTGTGTATGTACAATGAGTACAGAGTAAACTGAATTATATGTAGCCAGAGTCCCTGACTTGGAATAATCCATTTTAAAAGTATACTTCCTTTTAATCACAATATTCTTATCTTCTTTTTGTTTCTGAGCTGAAAAGAAATGCTGTGAGGTTTGTAGACCAAAGCCTACTGTTTTCTTCCTGTGGGAACCCTGGGGTGTTTCAGGTTAAAAGGCCTGGGCTGGCCATGTGTGTTTAAAAACAAGACTGACTGGGAAGCCTGCGGCTCCAGCCTGACTCCAGCCTGCTGTTAATGGAGGACAGAGGACCACTTACAGCTTCCTCCTCACCCTGTAACAAATAACCCACTCTGTGGCTTTCCTATGAAACCCGGGCCACCATCCACCCTCCTGCTGGGGGCAGCAGCCAGCTTGCTGGACTGCTTTCTCTGTGGTCAGCCCAACTCCGCCATGCATCAAGGCCCAACTCCTGAGATAAGGCCCAGCTAACCACATTAGTAGGAGCTTGGCAGTACCTCCGTCTGGTGTGGGGACACTGCGGAGCCTTCAGGGCAGGGTGAGGACGCGTTCCAGCTTCCAGTAAGGCTCCCGATATGTCCCCAAGGAAGTCCTCTTGATTGTTCTGGCCCAAATGGTGGTCTCTACATTCAGCTGATGTTTGTTGGGCACCCTTTACAAATCTGTTATTTCAGCCTGTGCAGACTGGGTTAGTACATCATCCCCAATTATTGGTAGTCATTGTGCACTCAACGCTAAGCGTCACACTGGAATGGTTTTGTCCACTCAGCACAGGAGTCTCATGAAGATAGCCACTGTTGTCCTATTTCACAGACAAGGGAATCGAGACATTCTCCCACCCACCCACCCCCCTTCCTCTCTCATGTGTATGGGCGTTTTGCCTGCATATCTGCTCTCCGATTTCGTTCCTGGTGCCCACAGACACTAGAGAGGGCTTAAGGTCCCCCGGACCTGGAGTTACAGACAGTTGTGAGCCACACAAAATGGGAATTGAACCCCGACCTTCTAGAAGAGCAGCTTCTGTGCTCTTAACCACTGAGCCGTCCCTCCAGACCCCCCCTTTTTTTTTTTAATTATTATTATTATTTGGAGAGAGGGTCTCATGTGGCCCAGGCTGCTCTTAAACTAGATATTTAGCAGAGGATGACTTTGAATTTCTGATCTTCCTGTCTCTGCCTCCCAAGTCCAGGGAATACAGGCATGTGCCACAATTTCCTGGTTGACATAGTGCTGGAGATCAAACCCAGGGCTTTGTGCATGCTAATAAGCACTCTACCAACCCAGTCACACCCCAGCCTCCTGTATTCCTTCTCCTCAGCCTTCATCTCGGCCCTCACATCGTGTGGTCATTAGTTGTTTCATATTTGGCCCCTGGCTTATATCATGAACTCCAAGGAAGCAGGGATTTTCTTCCCAAGGGGCTGGAGACCCAGCACTAACAACACCTGGTCCCTAGGCTTGTCCAATGGCCGAATGAGACAGGATGCTGTCTTTTTCTGGGGCAGCACACCTGGTCAGCAGATGCTGCACTCAGCACTTCCTTGTCTGTGTGCTAATTCCTTCCCCATGGGGGATGGGGGGTGGGGGACCAGGTGGGGTTATTGAGGATGGCCGACTGCATTCAAACACTGCTTCCACTACTCAGATGTGTGATGCTTGGAAAGTTATTAATCCATTCTTAACCTAAATGGTCACGTTTCTAAAATAGGAAAGAATAATGCCCACTTGGCTAGGTTGTTGTGAGGATTAGAAACAGTCCATGGACCTCACAGTTTATCAAAGGGCCCATTAGTGGAAGGCTTGCATAAACCTACCTGTTCTGTGCTCTCAGAAAGTCAGGGACCAGAGTGAAAAGACTTAGGATCCACCCTCCATCTTTCATTAGATTAAAAAGTTCAGAAACAGTGGGGCTGATGTCAAAATGTGGTCCAGGTGTGTGTGTGTGTGTGTGTGTGTGTGTGTGTGTGTGTGTGTGTGTAATTCCAGCACTCTAGAGGCAAAGACAGGAGGCCAGCTTAGTCTACATACAGAGTTTTGAGCTATTCAAGGGATACATAACGAGACCATGGCTCATAGACAAGTTGACACAGAAGTACCTAGAAGCTATCTGTAACATTTTTACAAACCAGTGCAAGGTGGAATGTTGTGGCACCCCTTTAATCCTAGCACTTGGGAAGCAGAGGCATCTCTCTCTGTGAGTTCAAGGTCAGTCTGGCCTAAACAGTGAGATTCTGTCTAAAAAAGGAAAAATCAGTATAAGTGTAGCACAAATCTTGAAGGGTCTTATTAATAAAAACAAACTTGGAGCCAGGTATTGGGTTAAGGCCGGAAGATCAGAGAAGCAGAACAAGCCACAGCTTCCTCACCTCACCAGTTCCTCAGCTGATTCTGTTTCCTCTGACTGGAAGCTTCTGTATCCTCATCCAAAATGAATCTCAGCTAAACTGCTGCTCAAAAGCCTAAAAGTTTAACCAGGCTAGTTCCTTTCCTGGTTTTCACGCCTTTTATACCTTTCTGCTTCCTGTAGGGAGCTGCGTGTAGCCACGCCTTACAGGTGGCGCTGGTTACCGCCTTCCGCCATCCCGACGGCGAGCGCTCCTCGTGTTAAACAGCTCCAGGTGAGGCTGTAGCAGAATGTGTGGCTTGCTTACGCATGCTTGAGCCTATTGGGCAATGCCCACGTGGTGACCTGGGGTTGGCTGCCCAGAGCCTATATAAGGCCGGGAGAGGCTTTGCCTAGGGGATCCTCCAGAAGTGGGGGATTCCTTCAGAAGGAGGGGATCTTTTAGTAGTCAGAATACAGTTTAAAGGCCTGATTAAATTGCAAGGAGAAGAGCTCGGTGTCGTGTCTTCCTTGCTGGACAAGGGGGGCCCTACAGCTTCCTGCCATCACTTCCTGGGATTAAAGGTTCTTGTTACCACGCCTGGCTGTTTCCAGTGTGGCCTTGAACTTACAGAGATCCAGACAGATCTCCCCCTTTGGAATGATGTAGCATGAATCTTAAAAGTTCTTATTAATAAAAACAAACCTGGAGCCAGGTATTGGGGTGAACGCTTGAAGATCAGAGAAGCAGAACAAGCCACAGCTACCTCACCTCGCCAATTCCTCAACTGATCCTTTTTCCTCAGACTGGAAGCCTCTGAGTTCTCATCCAAATGGATCTCAGCTGAACTGCTCCTTGAAAACCAGCTCTATTTCCTGGTCCTCACGCCTTATATACCTTTCTGCTTTCTGCCATCACTTCCTGGGATTAAAGGCGTGAGTCATCATGCCTGGCTATTTCCAGTGTGGCTTTGAACTCAGAGATCCGATGGATCTCTGCCTTCGGAATGCTAGGATTAAAGGTGTGTATGCCACCATTTTCTGTCCTCTGTATCTAGTGGCTGTTCTGTTCTCTGACCCCAGATAAGTTTATTAGGGTACACAGTATTTTGGGGAACACAATATCACCACATATAAGCCATGCATGGTGGCAGACATAAGCCCAGCAACTCAGGAGGCAGAGACATGAGGATAGATGTAATTCTGAAGCTAGCTTGGTCTACATAATAAATTCCAGCCCAGCCAGGGCTACATGGCAAGATCCTGTCTCAATAAGTAAATAAATAAAAAGAAATTGAAATGTAAAGTTTGAGTGTGGACCAGTAATAAAGCATCTGTCCAGCATACACAAGGGTCTGGGCTCAACATCAACACTGTGTGTGTGTGTGTGTGTGTGTGTGTGTGTGAGAGAGAGAGAGAGAGAGAGAGAGAGAGAGAGAGAGAGAGAGAGGTTTTTTCAATTATTATTAAAAGTTTATTGTAAAGAATTTGTGGGCTAGAAAGATGACTCAGAGGTTTAGAGCACTTGCTGCTCTTCCAGAAGATCTGGGTTCAACTCCCAGCACCCACATGGTGGCTCACAACCATCCATTACTCCAATCCCAGGGAATCTGACACCCTCTTCTGACATCTGAGGGCACCAAAAGCACACATGTGGTGCATGTACATACATGCAGACAAAATCTTCATATATATAATATAAACAAATCTAAGAAATCATTTCCTCACCAGGCAGTGTTGGTGCACGTCTTTAATTCCAGCAGTGTGGAGGTAGAGGCAGGGGATATCTGTGAGTTCCAGACCAGCCTGGTCTACAAAGCAAGTTGCAGGACAGCCAGGGCTGTTACACAGAGAAATCCTGTCTCAAAAAACAAAAAAAAAAAAACAAAAAAAAAAAAAGAGGAGAGTGCTGAAACCAAACCCAGAGCCTTGCCCTTCCTAGGCAAGTGCTCAACCACTGAGCTAAATCCCCAGCCCCGAGCAGCAACTTATTTCTCGTATTTCCATGGATTGCCTGAGTGGTTCCTCTGTCCTGTAATGTTGATGAGAGTGTCCTTACATAGCTCCAAAATGTCGTTATTCACATAGCTGGCGGTTGGTAGCTGGGTAGCTCTGTCACCGGGAGAGACCACTCACATCTCTCCTTGTGGCTTGGATTTCTCACGGAAAGGGACTAGGTTCCAGAATGTAAACCCCGCCATAGCCTGTGATCAAAGCCAGTTGCAAGTCCAGACCAGACTCTCAGGGACTGGGATTCCAGCTTTGTCTCTTGATATGAGGGGCAGCATGTGTGTGGGAGCTGGGAGGGGTGAATGCCTGGGGGCTGGCTGTGAGACTAGATGCCACAAATACATAAATATATGTGTATGGTGGCTGGCCTTGTTCTTCATATACCCCTGTAACTAGATGGGAATGGCTTTGTAGGTGAATTCCTCAAAGCAACTCATTGGCACTAAGGTATGCATGTTGAGAACCAGCCAGCCACGGCCAAACTGCCTTCTACAAAGCTATGGCCATATGTGTTGTTTACATAGGACAGATCCAAGTGTGTTCCTTCTTCCGCGCTGTTTACCAGGGTTGGACATTTCCAGGTGTTTCCATCTTTGTCAGTCTGATAGATGAATAGTTGTATCCTGTTACTATGATAGTGTTGGAGTATCTTTTTATATGATTTATTATTCTTCACATGGAGAATTCGATCTGTGGGTTAGTTAGTCCATACATTTCCTGTGCCATCCAAGGAACAAGATGAGAGTGTGTGTGTGTTGAGGTGGGGCTTAGTTAGAGAGGATGAAAATATCCCTCAATTCAGGGCCTCTGCAGACAGTTCAGCTGTCGTGACCTGCCTCAGTTTCCGAGTGTGATGAGCAAATCATTAAGCCACCTCTGTCCCTGGCTCCTTACTCACTTACTCGGGCATGTTTGTCCCTGGTGCCCTGAAATTCCCAACCAGAGAAGATTCTGTGCTTTCTTGGAATTGTGAGGCAGTTTGGCCCTGTGAGGCCAGGGCTGGGCTAGTAAAGCCTCGTAAGGAAGGTACAGGCACTTGGTAGTAAGACTGAGGAGACAAGCTGCTATTTCCTACCCATTTCAGGTTTTCCCATCTCCTAATCCTGCTTCCCCAAGAGAAGGGCAGTGAGAAGATGCAGGCCCTGGTGAGCCAGGTGGAACTGCCTAGGGCTTAATTCAGGCGATCCCTGGCTGAGGTCAGGTCCCTCTGAAAGCTCTGAGTCCAAGCCTCAGCATCCTAGACCTCCCACATGAACAAGTCAGTCAAGATCTTCTGAGAGGGGTGTTTGGGGCGGTGTGTGTGTGCCGACTGGCTCAAACTTGCAATCCTCCTGCCTCAGCCTCCCAAGTGCTGGGACTACAAGTGTTTGTCATCACACCTACCTTAAACAGGGACTAACCTGGTTATAAGATATAGTAAAGCCATTACACACTCCGGCTTAAGGTGGCATTGGCTCACATGTCAGGTTGTCTGGAGTGGAGAAGGCAGTAAGTGGACTCGGGACCTTCAGGAACCCCTCGTCAGCACAGGACTTACCTCTTCAGTCCCCTCACCCAGCGCCCTGTGAAGGAAGAGGCCAGTGGCACCTGAATCCCTTCTCTGGGTTGAGTGTGGCTAAGGAGAATGCCTGGTTCTAGATCTGTTTGCTGGAACATGTCTCCGTGACCCGCTGGTTCCCTTTTCCTTCCCTGTTCCAAGCTGAATAGCCTGGGAATCTGACACACGACAGACTTAAACAGGATGCGCCTCCCGCGCTCCCCGCTCCCCTCTTCACATTCCGAAACTCCGTTTTGGAGCTTCACTTGAGAAGGAGCAGAAAGGACCTGGGAGCCCTTTCCTAAAGGCAGAGGATGGACTCCAGGGATGCCACAGACAAAATGGCTGCCCCTGGCTCCTCCTTAATGAACATGCCTCTTCATCTCTGCTGGCATTAAGGGGAGGTGTCTGAATGGTGGCCAGGCAATCGAGGAGGGGAGGAGACTGGCACCAGGTAACACGGAGGGATTCCTTCGGAAATTCAGTTTCCAGGATTATTATAATTTTGTAAAACAAAGTATTGCGGGGGGCTGGAGAGATGTCTCAGTGGTTAAGAGCACTGGCTGTTCTTCCAGAGGTCCTGAGTTCAATTCCTAGCAACCACATGATGGCTCATCTGTAATGAGATCTGGCACCCTCTTCCGGAGTGCAGGCAGAACACTGTATACATAATAAGTAAATAAAAATCTTAAAAAACAAAAACAAAAACAAGGTATTGCAAATGATCCATGAGGGCTTAGGTCAGGGTACATATTTTCATCAACCTCAAACCTATATAATTTGGGGCATACAAAATGTATCTTCTTGCCAGGAACAGCCCTGAATGTGCTAATAGGCCCAATGGGATCATTAACCTCCTGCTAATCCTTTTATGGCTTACTCCTTTTTTTTAAAGTGAAAACTCAGGTTAAATATTTATGATACAGGAAAGGAATGCTGCTGCTTCCTCCTGCTTTTCCTGTGTTGTTGCTGTTAATAATTTAATAGATTATAGTACCAAAATAGTCAAAATGTGATGTAACTGAAGTTTTTTGTGTCCCACCTGGCCTGCAGTCAGGACAAATCTCTCTCGCCCGCCAGTCCTGCAGCCACTTGGACCCAAGTAAACACACAGAGGCTTATATTAATTGAAACTGCTCGGCCATTAGCTCAGGCCTACCACTGACTAGCTCTTACATTTAAACTCAGTGTTCTGTCTGCCTGTATGTCTGCAGGCCAGAAGAGGGCACCAGATCTCGTTACAGATGGTTGTGAGCCACCATGTGGTTGCTGGGAATTGAACTCAGGACCTCTGAATGAACAGTCAGTGCTCTAAACTCAGCCCATTTCTGTTAATCTATATGTTGCCACATGTTCTGTGGCTTTACCTGTGTGCCATTACATGCTCTAAACTCAGCCCATTTCTGTTAATCTATATGTTGCCACATGTTCTGTGGCTTTACCTGTGTGCCATTACATGCTTCTCCCTGGATGGCGGGCTGGTGTCTCTTGACTCAGCCTTCTTCTTCCCAGAATTCTCCTTGTCTGTTTATCCCGCCTATACTTCCTGCCTGGCTACTGGCCAATCAGCATTTTATTTATCAACCAATCAGAGCAACACATTCACAGCATACAGAACATCCCACAGCAATGTGAAAGACACAAAATGCTATAAATCCGTACCCCAGTTTCGCCTGAAGAGGCCCTTTCCTGCATCTGAAAGCCCACGGCTATTCACACAAAACCCTGCACAACATACACAGCATTTAATCATTGTTTCTTCTTCTGTTATTTAAAAGAAAATTATTAAGGGTTATTAAGGGGCTGGAGAGATGACTCTGTGGGTAAGCTCATTGGCCATTCTTCCAGAGGACCAGGGTTCAATTCCCAGCACACAAAGTGGCTCACAACTGTCTGTAACTCCAGTTCTAGGGGACTCAATGTTCCTGAGGGCACCAGGCTTACAAGCAAAACACTCCCACACAGAAAAATATTTTTAAAAAGAAAATGATTAATCTTTTTTTACTATAGTGACTAAAAGGCCCCTGATGTTAGGGAGGCATCTCTGCCAGCTGGTGTAGTCACAAGTTCAAAGGGATTATACACACTTGGTGTTCACTCTCGCCAGACTCCTCCATTCACAGAGCCTGATCTGCTCCTAGTAGTTTTGACCAAAAATGGTCTCAGCATTATTTGACATGTTCTCTTTGGCCCCGGGTTTGCTTTTTTTTTTTTTTTTTTTTGCTATCTAGGTTCCAAATGCCCGTTTCCAAAAATAAAGTTGAAGACTCATCACCAACCAAAGCTGTGCCAGAGCTAATGGCTCTGAATCTGAAGCCCCATGAACAAAAGTGAGGTGCCACCGGGAAGGCTCCACCGGGAAGGCTCACAGAGCTCAGAGGAGGTGCTCACGGAACAGCTCATCGTTGTGTTCCAGGCCTCAGGCTGGGCTCTAGGGATCCAGGCTGGCAATGCAAGAGCACAACTCCCCAAGGAGCACAGGACTGCCCTGGGGCTGCCAGTCACTCTGAACAGTGTAGGGCTGGCACTATGAAGGTGACCTTAGACACAGAAGTTCTACTTGGTTAGTTTTTTTTTTTTTAAAAAAAAATAAAATTCACTCTGTAGTCACGTGTCTCACAGTGCAGCAGAAAGAAGGGAGTGGTGGTGGTAGTAGTAACAGTCCGGACAGACTGACAAGCAAGCTGGTCACTGTTGTGTCCGGAAGCCAGGGCCTGTAGTGGTGGCTTCCTAAGCTCCGCTCTCCCAAGAGCCCTGTCAGTAACACTAAGCCCTAGTTTAAGGTACAGCACTTGGCTTCAGAGGTAGCAAGTTCACAAGCTGGGGTGTAGTAGAAAAAAAAAAAAAATTCCTACCCCGGACTTCCTGGTTTCAATGCCCAGACAGTAGGGTCTGAGGAAAACCAAAGCCACCATGGTAGCTAGTTTTATGCCAACTTGACACAAGCTAGAGTTACCTGAAAGGAGGGAACCTCGATTGAGAAAATGTCTCCATGAGATCCCGCTGTAGGGCATTTTCTCAATTAGTGATTGATGGGGGAGGGCCCAGCTCATTGTGGGTGGTACCGTCCCTGGGCTGGTGGCCCTGGGAAAGCAGGCTGAGCAAGCCTTGAAGAGCAAGCCAGTAAGCAGCACCCTTCCATGGCCTCTGCATCAGCTCCTCCTTCCAGGTTCCTGTCCTGACTTCCTTCAGGGATGGACTACAGTGTGGCAGAGGAAGCTGAATAAACCCTCTCCTCCTCAACTTGCTTTTGATCCTGGTGTTTCTTCTTAGGATACCCCATCCACCTGGCACTGGGAAGCCACTGACCCACCCCCTGACAATTTGTTCTAGAATAAAAACATCCTATTAAAATAAGCAGTTCACTATTTATAGATGTAATGGTTTGTTCCTGGGCTGCTCTGTTTCATTCTGTAGCTAGGCTACCTCACTGTGTTCTGTCCTGAGCATCATGAGTTCATAGAAAGCAATACCCCACAAGTTGGTAACAGGGCCGCGGGATTTTGTTCAGAATTTCTCAGATGAGCAGAGGGAGTGTCGCTTCCACACTCCCGCCTATCAGGGTAGAAACAGCGCCCAGCTCCTACTCGCTGGGAGGCAGGAAGAGCAGACACAGCCAGCAGCCGCCAAAGAGGTCTGAGGTCTGCGCTTTTCAACCGCCCTTGAGACTGAACTCCTGTCTCCCCCATCTGAACAGTGCGTAGGGGAGGCACTTGTGAGAATTCATGGTCTTTCTGCCTTGGGTGAGAGCTGGCTGTTATCACGAGTTTGTCCATGGTCCACTCGTGTCTGCCACATCTTCTGCAGCTACAGACGGAGCTCAGTTGACCTCGGCCACAATTTCCCTCCTCCAGGGGGTAGGAGTGCAGCTGCCATCAGCTTTTAACTCCAGACATGCACCAAGCAGTACCAGCGGAAGGCACCGAGGGGAGGCACCGAGACCTCTCCAGGGACCTCGCTCCTTGGCTGGCTGCTAGGCTGGTATCTTTCTACACCACAAACTCAATTCACCACGTTTTCCTTGCCTCGCCTACCTGCTGCCCTTCTGCCCAGAGACTATCTTTACCTCTACTCTAGATTCTCCTGACACTTGCTCTCCTCCCACAATCCTTTGGGCAGGAAAGGGTGGGTTCCGCCTGACCTTCCTCTACAATCAGCTTTGTAGCTAAGACTTAATAGCCAACAGCTGTGACAGATGCCAAACTCAATTATTTTTCTCCAGCAGAACAGTGGTGTCTATCTCCATCTCTTCCCTTTATGCTCTGAGGTCAATGTTTGCTAAGGGTTCCAAAATCATTCTTCACAGCTTCCTTTTCAAATCTCAAGTTGGCAGGCTAGTGCCTTACTTTGACATGTAGGATTGACAAAACCTTGGTTTTGGTCAATGGACTCAGTGAAAAATAAAGAAAGTCCATCTCCAACACCTGTGGTCTCTCGGGTTGCAGAGAGATCATGTGTGCGTGTGTGCATGCGAGCATGCTTGCATGTACATGCGTGCATACATTCTGAGCCTTTCTAAGTGTCATATTTTACCTTTTACAAGAAAACTCAATCTTGTTTTATTTTAAATTTATTTATTTATTTTACATCCCCACCACAGTTTCTCCCCCCTCCTTCCCCCCAGCCCCTCCTTTAGTCCCTCCTCCACCATCTGAGCCCCGCCCCCGACTCCTCCTCCGTTTCTATTCAGAAAAGGGCAGGCCTCCCATGGATATCAACAAAACCTGGTATATCAAGTTGTAGTAAGACTAAGTACCTCATCTTGTATTAAGGCTGGGCAAGGCGACCCAGTATGAGGAATAGGGTCCCAAAAGCCAGCAAAAGAATTAGAGACAGCCCCTGCTCCCACTGTTAGGAGTCCCACAGTTAGACCAAGCTGCACAGCGGTCACATATATGTAGAGGGCCTAGGTCAGTCCCATGCAGGCTCTTTGGTTGTTGGTTCAGTCTCTGTGAGCTCTCATGAGCCCAGATTAGTTGATTCTATGGGTTTTTTGTGGTGTACTTGACCCCTCCGTCTCCTACAATCCTTCCCCTCTCTCCAGCAGGATTCCTTGAGCTCACCAAAGCTCTGGGTCTCAATCTGTTTTCATCAGCTGGATGAAGCCTCTCTGATGACAGTTGGGCTAGGTACCAATCTGGGGTTCAGGATGCTGGCCTGGCCTTTGAGTAGGAGGCTTCCACTAGAGATGTGTGGGAAAACTCAATCTTAAAGAGTAAATGTCATCAGTCAGGTGTGGTGGCACTTGCCTCCCAGCACTTGGGAGGCAGAGGTGGGTAGATCTCCAGAGCAAGTTCCAGGACAGCCAGAGCTACACAGAGAAATTCTGTCTCAAAAAAAAAAGAAAAGAAAGAAAGAAAGAAAGAAAAAGAAAACAAACAAACACACACACATACACAAGAAAAAAATAATAAACGTCATGAACTGGAGCAATAAAGGAGTTTGTGGTAGACATTGTTGAATTTGAGATATTTCATCTAATTATAAATTTTTCATTTTTTTCTTTTTATTTCTCCCTTTTTCTTTTCTGGAGACAGGGTTTCTTTGTGTAGCCTTGGCTATCCTGGAACTCACTCTGTATACCATGCTGGCCTCGAACACACAGAGATCTGCCTGCCTCTGTACCCCCTCTCCTACAGTGCTGGGATTAAACTTGTGTGCCACCACTGCTGACATACATTTTTTTT
>CABHPP010133940.1:33544-60467 GCA_902168425.1 Peromyscus attwateri
AGTTGCCATAGTCCAGAAGGAGGCATTGACTGGAGTTAGGAGAGTGTCAACAAAGAAAATATGCCTGTTGTGAGGTCTAGAACCCAAAGGTATGACGTCATGCAAGGAGCAGGGATGCAGAACCCTGAAGGGTGCATGAAGTGTCCCCGTGATGTGGAGCAGCCCTGTTATGTAGGCAGAAAGAGGCTGTGTAAGAGAGGACCGTGAAACGTTTATCTAATTATACTTTATCAATAAAAACTCAATCGGAGAGTCAGAGATCAGGGTAGGAACCTGAATGGCCAGAGAAGTGGCGGCGAAGCAACCAGTGACCTTCTCTCTCTCTCTCCTTCCTCGATCCAAAAGGGCCAAGGATCTTTCTAAGCCCCATCCTACTATTTCTGGTGTCTCTCTCTATGTCCTCGGTCCTCCAAAACCTCTATGGCTAATTTTGGTCAGGTGGTAGCTAGCTCCACCCTCTGCTTCAAAGCCATTTTTTTCTTTCTTTCTTTTTTTTTTTTTGGAGCTGAGGATCGAACCCAGGGCCTTGCGCTTGCTAGGCAAGCGCTCTACCACTGAGCTAAATCCCCAACCCCAAAGCCATTTTTATTGGCAGTCTTGGGAGTGTCAGAGTGTGATTAAAATACCCCACACCGGGACAGTATCCACAGGGATTCCAGGCCCAGGCTTGACTGTCAGGATCTAGAGTAGGAACAGTATCTGCACAGGGAAGACCTGGCCTTACAAGTCGGCATCTGAGCACATAGAGGAATGGGCTGGGTCTGCTACAGGAAGTCAGAGGTGTTGCGGTAATGCCCGCACTACCGTAACCCATTCACCATGTCCGAGTGAGGGGCTGTGGATTAAAAAATAAGAGACAAGAGAAAGCGAGTCATTCGCCACAGCAGAATGCTGAATGCCGAATGCCCTTTATTGAAGGAGGGAGGAAACCTTAAATACAGGCTTGCAGCACAATGGAGGAACCCCGGAGGGCAGAAGTTCGCTACCCAGTGTTCTACATTCTTGCATCTAAGCTGTTTACACCAAATGCAGGATACACGAACAAAGAACCTCCGGTGAGCATTCAGTAAGAAGGAAATCTGCAGGGAATCAGCATAGGGAGGACATCTGGTCAAGGTCAGCAAGCAGGCAACAGTTTACTCAAATGGTAGGCCAGGGCCCACACAGAGGCAGTGAGAGAAAGGGATGATACCAGACTGATGACAATGGGAAACTGCTGTAGAATATTATTTTAGGCTGTGTTACTTTTGTTTATGTTGCATTTCTTTAACTCTGTGAAGCTGTGTTACTGTGCCTGTCTAAAACACCTGATGGTCTGATAAAGAGCTGAACAGCCAATAGCAAGGCAGGAGAAAAAATAGGTGGGGCTGGTAGTCAGAAAGAATATATAGAAAAGGAGAAAACTGGGAGGAGAGATCTAGCAGCCAGAGAAGGAAGAGGACTCCAGGAGCCAGCCACCCAACTACACAGCCAGCCACGGAATAAGAGTAAGATTTACAGAAGTAAGAGAACAGGAAAAGCCCAGAGGCAAAAGGTAGACGGGATAATTTAAGTTAAGAAAAACTGTCTAGAATAATAAGCCTCCATGTGTGAATTTATTTGGGAGCTGGTGGTGGGCCCCTCAAAAACAGACAACAACAGGAAACTGACCAAACAAGTGAATATATGGGAACTAATGTATAGTCAGAAGTTTTCCTGTGTCACGGCTGGCTGGTGGTTGGGACAAATCTCTCATTCACATCCCCCAAGTAAACACACAGAGGCTTATATTAATTATGAACTGTATGGCCATTAGCTCAGGCTTATTACTGACTAGCTCTTACACTTAAATTAACTCATAAATCTTTTTTTGTTTGTTTTTGCTTTGTTTTTTGTTTGTTTTTCGAGACAGGGTTTCTCTGTGTAATTTTGGTGCCTGTCCTGGATCTTGCTCTGTAGACCAAGCTGGCCTCAAACTCATAGAGATCTGCCTGGCTCTGCCTCCTGAGTGCTGGGATTAAAGGTGTGCACCACCATGTGCACCACCACTGCCCAGCCCCATAATTCTTATTTATGTTTAGCCACGTGGTTTGGTACCTTTTCTCAGTTCTGCCTTGACATCTTGCTTTCTCTGTGTCTGGCTGGCGACTCCTGACTTGGCCCTTCCTCTTCCTAGAATCCTCCTTGTCTGCTTATCCCACTTATACTTCCTGCCTGTCTACTGGCCAATCAGCATTTTATTTATCAACCAATCAGAGCAACACACATTCACAGCATACAGAATGACATTCCACAGCGCTAACGGGAACCACACTTGATGATCAGGGGAGCAAGTTATAGTTGTGGAGAGTGGTAGCAACTAGGAAGGGATTGACGTGTTTATCAGAACTCAGGGCTTTTAAACCCCACGTAGGTATAGAAAACAGACAATCACACAGACAAACTGTAAATGCTTGGTAGCTCTTTACCCAGAGGGCCTGGGCACAGAGACACCTCAGCCAGCACTTAGTGCTCCTACCTCCCAGATCTTGGCTTCTGGATTTTGTTTTACAGTCTCAGGAACCATAGTTCCCATGAGAAATGGTTGATTGCTCTAATGTGACATAAGAAGTACAAAAGGACCATGGGACATTCTATTGTGTCAGAAAACAAGGAAGTGATTAAATAAATAAAGAATGGGAACATGTTAAATGCCAGTACTGAAAGACATTCTACTGGCCAAATCTGTGACAATTTGAATAGCAAAATAAGTAATGCCACTGATACCTTGCTTTGGTTTTGCAATGCTGGGGTTCAAACCAGAAGCTTTTTTTTCACATGATGCAGGCAAATTCTCTACCACAAAGCCATGCCTTCAGCCTAATTGTCCATAACCTATAGCTTGAACAGAGGACTGTAGCTGGAGTATTTCTCTCCTGGTCCCGCCAAGCCCCTGCAGTCCCACAGCCCACTTATAAAATAATCACTCAGACGCTTATATTACTTATAAACTGTATGGCCGTGGCAGGCTTCTTGCTATCTAGTTCTTCTATCTTAAATTAACCCATTTCTATACATCTATACCTTGCCACGTGGCTCGTGGCTTACCGGTGTCTTACATCATGCTTCTCCTCATGGCGGCTGGCAGCGTCTCTCTGCCTCAGCCTTCCACTTCCCAGAATTCTCCTCTCTCTTTGTCCCGCCTATACTTCCTGCTTGGCTACTGGCCAATCAGCATTTTATTTATCAATCAATCATAGCAACATATATTTACAGCATACAGGACATCCCGCAGCAGAGGCCAGGGTTCAGTTCCCAGGACCCACACTGGGCAGCTGACTATCTGCAATTCCAGTACCATATGATCTGATGCCCCCTGCTGGTCTCTGCAGGCACTACACACATAGGATCAAACATACATATTCTCAGATACACACACATACACATATAACAAATAGTAAATTTTCTATAAAAAAGAATATCACAACTGCACACTAATATAAATAAGTATTTATATGGTTTCCAGTACCTGTTCCTCTCCCCATATGCCCAATAAATTCAAGGGCGAAAGAGTAACTTGACAGTGGAATGTGATGGCCCTCACATTAATCAGGCAATCAGAGTGAACTTCAATTAGCAATGGAGCAAACGAAAGCACACGCCATTGATCAGATGCAGTGAAAAACAGCACCACATCCTGAAATACTTTTGAGTGCTGCACAGCCAGACTCTAATCAGAGGGCCCAACAGAAAGACATTCTGTGGAGTTGCTGACCTTTCACGTTGAAGAGAGCCAGAGTTGGGCAGGCTTACAGAAGTGTTTGAAATGGAAGGAGACTAAAGAAAGATGATGACTAAATGCAGCATGTAATGCTGGACTGTCTGGCCAACTGGGGTCCGGGGAGCTAGGCTGGCCTCTGAGGTCTTGGCTGCAGGCCGTAGGTTTAGTCCAGGTCTGCGCTGCATGTCTCTCATCACTCTTGGATCAGCAAGTGGCTTAGGCATATTGTTTTCCTGGAAAAAGAGCAGAGCCTCTTCAACTGGGCAATTGTGTTTCAAGTTCAGGTCACTTCACAACTGGGAATTCTAATTAGCTAGAGCAAGTCACAAGGTCAAGCCCAAGAGATGGAATATAATCGGGTTACAACAGGCACGGAAGAAACGAGACCAAAATGTGATTGGCCGTACTTTCTGTGTCCTATATACCTTTTTCTTTCTTTGGTTTCTTCCCCCCCTCCTCTTTTTTTTTTTTTTTTTTTTTTTTGTTCCTTTCTTTCTTTTTTCTTTCTTTAGTAAGGTCTTCCTCTTGTAGGGAGTGTCCTGAGTGAATGTGTGTTGTTGACATGGGCACAGTCATATCAAGAACCTCAATGCCTTAGGCCCACAGGAAATGGCAAAGCCTTCCATCCTGGTCTGAGTGAGTGTGAATATTGACCCTTAAGCTGGGCCTTTCTACTAAAATATACAATTTGCAAACTTTTTGAGTTATCAGCTTTATTTTTTTTCTCCTGGAAAAATAATCACAGATATAGTTTTAAAAGCAAATATAAAATTGGGTGGTGGTGGCACACGCCTTTAATCCCTGTACTCAGAAGGCAGAAGCAGGCAGATCTCTGAATTTGAGGCCAGCCTGGTCTACAGAGTGAGTTCCAGGACAGCTAGCTACACAGTGAAACCCTGTCTTGGGAAAAAAAAAAAAAGCAAATATGAACAAGAGTACCGCCTCAGTTAGGGTTTCTGCCACCGTGATAAACACCATGGCCAAAAGCAACTTGGGGAAGAGAGAGTTGATTTCACCTTATAGCTTTTAAGTTCATCATCCAGGGAAGTCAGGGCATGAACTCAAGCCAGGCCATGGAGAGTGCTGTTTACCGGCTTGCCCACTCATGATTTTTCTCAGTCTTTCTTATACCTGGACCACCTGCTCAGGGCTAGCACCACCCACAATGATCATCAACCAGGAAAATCCCATATGAACTTGCCCACAGGCCAGCCCTATGGAGGCATCTTCTCGATTAAGTTTCCTTCTTCCTACAGGACCCTAGCTTGTGTCGTATTGACGTAAAAAACCAGCCAGCAAGGTGTGGCTGCATGGTTTATAAGGACAGGGTGGAGATTTTAATGGCTTTCTTTCTTTCCTTCCTTCCTTCCTTTCTCTCTCTCTCTCTCTTTCTCTCTCTCTTTCTTTCTCCCTTCCTTCCTTCCTTCCTTCCTTCCTTCCTTCCTTCCTTCCTTCCTTCCTTCCTTCCTTCCTTCCTCTCACTCTCTCTCTCTCTCTCTCTCTCTCTCTCTCTCTCTCTCTTTCTTTCTTTCTTTCTTTCTTTCTTTCCATGTGTATGAATGTTTTACCTGCACATATATCACACTGCATGTGTGCCTGGTGCCCACAGAGGCCAGAAGAGGTTGGTGAATGCCCTGGAACTACAGGCCACCTGATGTGGATGGTGGGAATCAAACCCAGGTCCTCTGCAAGAGCAGCAGGGCTCTTAGCCACTGAGCCACCTCTTCAGCTTGACTTTCTTTCTTTCAAACAATCAAACAAAAACTTCATTACATTTATTCAGTCATTTTGTATGGGGGAGGGGGATCCAGGCACCACAGTGCACACGCAGAGGTCAGAGGACAATTTTCAGAGTCAGTTGTCTCCTCCTGCCATAAGGGTCCTGGAGAACCAAACTCAGCAGGCTGACAGGCTTGGCCACAGCACCCCTACCTGCCGAGCCACCTCACTGGCCCCACAGTATTACTTCAGTAGAAGGGCTAAGAAAAAAGGGGCGGGGGCCGGGTGTGTGTGTGTGTGTGGTAATGGCTCAGTGGCAGAGCCCTTGTTTGGCTCTCTCCTGGTTAGCTCCAGCTGTCAATTTGACACAGCCTAGAGCTGGAAGAGGGAACCTCAGTTGCAGAATTGCCTGGATTAGATTGGCCTTTGGTAATGTCTGTGGGATATTGTCTTACTGGAGATCGATGTGGGGGGACCCAACCCACTGTGGGCGGTGCCATCTCTGGGCAGCTGGGTCTGGGTTGTATAGGCTAGGCTGTTCTGGCTAAGCACTAGGTAGAAGGAGTAAACCAGTAAATAGATTTTTCTGTTGGTTTCTGCTTTGAGCTACAACAAAGGACTGAAACCTAGAAGCTGAAATAAGCTTTTTTTCTCCCCAAGTTGCTTTTGGTGATGTTGTTTTTCATAGCAACAGAAACCCTAACTAGGACAGTATGTTTGAGGTCCTGTGTTTTGTTGTTTTGGTTTTTGAGACAGGGTTTCTCTGTGTAGCCCTGGCTGTCCTGGACTCACTCTGTAGACCAGGCTGGCCTTAAAAACAGAAATTCACCTGCCTCTGCCTCCTGAGTGCTGGGATTAAAGGAGTGAGCCACCAGCTTACTTTTTTTTTCTTTTTTTCTTTTTTAGGCCCTGGTTTTGATGCTTATTACTGAATTGAAAAAGAAAAATGTTGCAGGGTTATTTGTACTCTGTGTGAAGGTGTGTTGCTGTGATTGGTGTAATAAAAAGCTGAGCAGCCAATAGCTAGGCAGGAGAGAATAGGCGGGACTTCCAGGCAGAGAAAGAACTCTGGGAAGAAGAGAGGTGGGGACACCAGTGTTACTTGGAAGAAGTTGGACATGCGATAGAGAGCAGAGGTAACCGAGCCTTGTGGCAGAATGTGGATGAATAGAAGCAGATTAATTTGAGTTATAAGAGCTAGCTGGGGGGAAAGCCTAAGCTAACGCCAAACTTTCATAATTAACATAATATTAAATCTCTGTGTCATTATTTGCCAGCTGTCGGTCCAAGGAAGGTGCGACTACAGAAATAAATAAGTAAGTAAGTAAATAATGAATAAATAAACAAATTTATCATTACCACTGTACTGTGTTTGGTCAGTTCTATCAGAGAAGGGGAGCCAGGAGGAGGTACGCCATGCATGTGTGTCATCGTGTCATACAACTGGGGATCGGGGACGACAGAATGACAGATGGAGAACAGGAGGTGAAAGCTGACCAGGCAGTGTGGTAGACTGACCAGGCAGTGTGGCAGACTGATCAGGCAGTGTAGTAGACAGATCAGGTGGTGTGGTAGACTGATGTAGTAGACTGATCAGGCAGTGTAGTAGATAGATCAGGTGGTATAGTAGACTGATGTGGTAGACTGATAAGGCAGTGTTGGTAGACTGATTAGGCAGTGTAGTAGATAGATCAGGTGGTGTGGTAGACTGATCAGGCAGTGTGGCAGACTAATCGGGCAGTGTGGTGACTGTGAATGCAGCCGTTCCTTCCTTCTGTCCTGACCAGAGACCACAGATGCCAGAGGAGGGGCTCCGGTTCTGGTGGGGTTTTGTCCATTACAACCTTAGCAGTTGTATTATTCACCTCTGGACCTTAGGTGTTCACCTGCTGCCTATTCACAGTTGACCTCTCAGACGCTCCTGCTGCAATCTGTCTCCATTTATCTGAGTCCCCTGATCACCCTCCAAGGCCCCAAAGTCCGCCAGAGTAGAAATCCTAAAGCCTTTACACCCCAATTTCAGATCACCTCCTAAATGGTTTTAGGATTTCAATCACCGAGGAAGAATATCACAGGTCTCAGCTTCAAGGCTTGAAAGCCATTTAAGATGACCCCCTCCTTCATGGTTGGTATGGTCCCCCACCTGTTTCCCTGGTAACACTAGAAAGGGAGACATCACAACTGCCTCTCCTTAGGATTGAAAATACTGTATGAAAACATGGAAACATCAGGGCTTTGCTGAGGCTCAAAGTTACTTCCTCTTGATCAAAGAGTGGAACCTGAGTTCTTCCAATGGCCCTGGTTGCAGACCTGACAGTCTGATCAGCTAAACTGATTAGAACATTACGTGATACGGTCTCCTCACTTCTGAGTCAGTCTAGCTGGGCCCATCCATCCCCCGGGCAGGAGCCCACTGCTCAGGAAAGCTAATTCACCTGAGGACATACTAAAGCCATGGTAGGAATAACTGCCCCTTCAGTGAGACACTATACTTCCCAGAAGCCCCTCTCCCGGTGCTGCTGCTTACGGCAGGTGTGGCATAACAGCCCTGCTCAGCCCATCCACGCTCCCTTTTTCTTTCTAGCCTTTTCTTTCTGATACCCACCGAAAGCACAGGCATGTTTTCTCGGACACTCTGGGCTTTCTTGCTCTTTCCTGACGTCGTCTTCCTCCCGAGGTCAGCTAGTAGCTGCTTGCCAACATCCTTTGATGAAAATGCTGGCTTCCAGCCGGGCGGTGGTGGCGCACGCCTTTAATCCCAGCACTCGGGAGGCAGAGGCAGGAGGATCTCTGTGAGTTCGAGGCCAGCCTGGACTACCAAGTGAGTTCCAGGAAAGGTGCAAAGCTACACAGAGAAACCCTGTCTCGAAAAACCAAAAAAGAAAAAGAAAAAAAAAAAAAAAAAAAAAAAAAAAAGAAAAAGCTGGCTTCCTTAGACCCTAACTCAAAAAGCTTGACCGTCTTCTTCTTCTCCATCTTCCTCCTCCCCACCCCAACTTGCCCTTTTATTTATTTTTTTTCCAAACTCTAATAAATAAAATGGTCTTTGGTCTTCCTTCTGAGTCCAGTTTTAGATTCTTTCCTTGCCAAGACCCAAAGGGGGATCTCCGATTCTCCAGGAACGCTATTGTCGTCTTACCTGATGCTGGAACTTGGCCTGGTAAAGAACGGGGACATAAAGTAGGAGAGGGCGAGAACCAACTGGAGCACACGCACTCCACATCTGCCTTTCTCGGCTGCCTCTAGTTGGGATGCATGCCTGGCCAGCAGCCTTCACCACTGAACTTTCATCCGTAGCTGGCCAGGTGGAGCTGCTGAAGGGGGAAGGCGAGAGGGGGCAGGCCCACCTGAGCTGGGGGCCACACAGGGAAGGGACATCTGGATATGGGAGTCCGCACCTTCTAAACCGATGCCTTGCAAAGCCAGGAGTGCTGATGGTTTCCAGGACATACTGTGTGTGCGTGTGCGTGTGCGTGTGCGTGTGCGTGTGTGTGTGTGTGTGTGTGTGTGGTTGTGTGGGGGCGGGGGGGGGGGAGGGGGGGGGGCATGTAGTAAGCACGCTTCTATAAAAATTAGTTCCATCTGTATACACATGGGAATGTGCATGCTAAGACAAGCTTGGAGAGATAAACGCCACCTATGGTTACCTCTGGAGAGGGATGGTAACCAGAGAAAGAGGGTCAAGAGGAGTGTGCGCTTATCTATATTTAAGAAGAATTGAAAGTAAACATTAAAAATGGAAGAAAGAAAAATGCCCTTCTCTGTTAGTCTCTTCCCAAACCAGCAGTGCTTTCCAAAGGTTCACCTAGCATTCCTTTACTAGTAAGACAGAAGATCCCCTATTTATAGATCTCAACTCAGCAGTCCCCTACTTTACAATAATGTGAAAGGAAGCATCCCATGGAAACTGTGCTTGGAATTTTGTCTTTAGTCAGGGTTTCTCTTTGCAGCCCTAGCTGTTCTGGAACTTGCTCTGTAGACCAATCTAGCCTCAAACTCACAGAGATCCACCTGCCTCTGCCTCTTGAGTGCTGGGATTAAAGGCGTGAGCCACCAAGCCTGGCTCAGAGCTTGGAATTTTGATTTATTCTTTTCTTGGTCTAGGGATGTGTGATTCAGGCTTCTCTAGGGATGCTGGGTGGTGGCAGAGAGCCGAGTCTGCTAGTCAGCAGCAGGGAGGGCTGTGTGGTTGGTGGTACTGCCACAGCCACACTGTTTTATTACTGTGATTGTTACGTAAACAGTTCCCTTGAGACCCTGCCACTGTGATTTCCCCACCATGATGGACTACCCTCAACTGTGAGCCGGAATAAACCTTTGTCCCTTAAGCTGCTGTGGTAGCTGATGCTGGTTGTCAACTTGACTATAGCTAGAATCAACAAAAACTCAAGATTCTGGGCACCACTGGGAGGGATTTTCTTCAATCTGGACCACACGCAACTGTAGCTAGAGTTTTCCTGCCTGGCCCACAGTCAGGACAAAATCTCTGTCACTCGCCAGTCCCACAGCTGCTCAGACCCAACCAAGTAAACACAGAGACTTATATTGCTTACAAACTGTATGGCCATAGCAGGCTTCTTCCTAATTGTTCTTATATCTTAAATTAACCCATTTCTATAAGTCTATACCTTGCCACGTGGCTCGTGGCTTACTGGCATCTTCACATGCAGCTTGTCATGGCGGCAGCTGGCAGTGTCTCCCTCACTCAGCTTCCTGTTCTCTCAATTCTCCTGTTAGTCCTGCCTATACTTCCTGCCTGGCCACTGGCCAATCAGTGTTTTATTTATTGACCAATCAGAGTAATTTGACATACAGACCATCCCACAGCACTTCCCCTTTTCTTTTCTTTTCTTTTTTTTTTTTTTTAAAAAGGAAGGTTTTAACTTTTACACATCTCCAAAGCCAGCTTGGTATTTTGGGAATTTGGGCATAGCTTCTCTTACTACTTCCTGCTGGAGGGGGACGCTGTATCTTATGGGGACACAGAGAAAATTTTAGGATTATGGAGTAGTCCATGAGGCTGTATTGTCTGAGCCAGTTGCCTTCAAACCGTTCTGGATGTTGGATCATCTGAGCCTTGGTATCATCAGAGACCTTTCAGGGGGTCTTGGCTGGTCAAACCTGATGTATCTTAATCTGGAACAAATCCATAGCCTCTGGCTTTCTGTGGAAACAAAAGCAGAGCCTCCTTTCCAAAGCAACATGTCCTTATATCCAAATTTTGAAGTCAAGGTACCTTTAAAATATACATTCTGGCATAACTCAACAGCTTTTGCAATCAGATGTTTTTCTTCAGTTATGAATATCAAAGAGAACATAATCCAGATTCTCTGTGTGGTAGCCATCTTTATGTGGCTTATTTTTTTTTTATTACCTTGAGCCTATTGCTTTAAACTGCAGCATTCTAAGACTGAAAAGTACTGTGGTTGCTGGCTCCACCCACTTCAGCTTCCCAACATGGCGGTGGTACATTTTCTACCAGCTCTGGGAGCCATCAACTCTCAGAAATAGTGGGTCTATGCTTCTATCAAAGTAACGTGTAGCCCAGAAACCTCTTTTTTTTTTTTTGTACTAGCAAAGGCTAAATCCACCATGCAGCTTAATGTGCCACTTGTAGACGCCTCATTCCTGCCATACAGTAGCTCAAACACGCACTCCAGGAACCTGCCATACAGTAGCTCAAGCCTGCAGGCTGTGGCTAACTTGAGAGAGACAACTAGGAAGCTGTTTTAGCTCCATTTTAGTATCTTTTTATTCAGGTTTTAGGTGGAAACTCTTGCCAACACGTTGGGCGCCATTTGTAGCTAGAGTTTTCCTGCCTGGCCCACAGTCAGGACAAAATCTCTGTCACTTGCCAGTCCCACAGCTGCTCAGACCCAACCAAGTAAACACAGAGACTTATATTGCTTACAAACTATATGGCCGTAGCAGGCTTCTTCCTAATTGTTCTTATATCTTAAATTAACCCATTTCTATAAGTCTATACCTTGCCACGTGGCTCGTGGCTTACTGGCATCTTCACATGCAGCTTGTCATGGCGGCAGCTGGCAGTGTCTCCCTCACTCAGCTTCCTGTTCTCTCAATTCTCCTGTTAGTCCTGCCTATACTTCCTGCCTGGCCACTGGCCAATCAGTGTTTTATTTATTGACCAATCAGAGTAATTTGACATACAGACCATCCCACAGCAAGCAACCGGTGGCCGCCCAGAGAAAAGGATACGGAGGAATAGAACTTTGCTTTTAGCCTGTTTTCACTCATTCTCACTGGCAAGTCCGTCAGTCCTGTCACTCAGGCACCCCTTTTCTGGTATTAGAACTAACTTCTTAGGGATTCGATTGTGGACTGAAGAGTAGCAGCTCTCTAGGAATCTTCTAGGATTCTAGTGCTAGATTGGGATTGCTGAGACAGCCCCCTCAGGGACTTAACAACAGCCAGCTTCTCAGTCTTTCCGTCATCTGACAGCCATTGTCAGAGCACCCGGACCACAGCCTGTGAGCCAGTCTAATGACGCCCCATATCTATATCTGTATCTACAGCTCGATCTACATAGCTATAGCCAAGTTCATATCTATCTAATCTATATCTCTATCTATATATCTATATCTATATGTATCTGTCTATACATCTATGTGTATATCTGTAGTTGGAATTTTCTTTGGGCCGCCAACCAGCTCCCAATAAAGACACAAAGACTTATTATGAATGCTCAGCCTTAGCTTAGGCTTGTCCACTAGCTCTTTTAACTTACTTTAACCTGTTTCTATTCATCTACATTTTGCCTTGGGTTGATTTTTTTTTTTTAACCTTTCTTTCACTCTGTATGTCCTACTTTCTTGCTTCCTCCGTGTCTGTCTGTCTGGCCCCTGGCATCTCTTTTTCTTTCTACCCTGAGCCTAAATCCCTCCTCCTACTTATTCTCCCTATACCTTCTCCCTTGTTATTGACTGTTCAGCTTTTTATTAGACTAATCAGGTGCCTTGGGCAGGCAAGGTAAAGTAGCAACACATCTTTGTGTAGTTAAACAAGTATTCCACTCTTGTGGGCTGCAAGAATATATTATAGAGATTCAGCTGGATATTAAAGCTATACCTAGAAATTTTAAGATATTTTTTTCTAGAGGAAGCCATTTATCATGGAATATTTAGTGTTATTCAGTTTTTAATATTTCAACTGTCTTCTGCTATGAAATTCTTGTGGGCCCATATACTACTAGACCATATTGGCAAACAGTGTAAGCTTCTCAGATGCTGATTCCTCTAGGTAACTAACTCCACCACCCCCCACTCCCCACCCCTGCCCCCTCAGAGCCTAGGAGACAAACAGGCTATAGATGCATAGCTTTGCTTCTTGTGCAAATGAAGCTCAGACCATCCCTTGCCTTCAGGCCTAGTGGTATTCCAGAGCAATTGATTCAGAACAAAGAAGGTTTTTGCATATCCAGGTGGAGTAAAGAGTGTGGCAGAATTCCTGGGGGCACAGAATCATGTGGCCAAGAGAGAAAGAACAAGACAGTTTTTTCTGTAGACAGAGCTGCATGGCCAGAGAGAAGAGAGAAAGGCAGATTCTGTAGATGGTAAGGTAGATCTCTTGTAGAGTTTATCAGAGCAGGAGTAAGGAGCTAGGAAGGATAGATGGAGGACAAAGGAACAGAGGACAAAGATGAGACCAAAAGCATAAGGCTGAGTCATTACTAGGGCTATGAGAGACAGAAAAAGTAGGTACAGAGAGGAACTGAGACTTAGGATGGAACTGAAGTTGTATAGATAGAATTTTGTCATAGAGGAATAAAGTAAACGGACAAGGAGCATGAAGTATCTAGATTCATTCCACCGCCACTGGTAGTGTCTCTTCTGGGCCCCTAGGAAGGAAATGAAGAGGCCGGACCTCAAAATTCCAATATTCCACATTATAAACAAATGCACACTTCTTTACATAGTTAAACAAATATTCTGTAACATATCTATATCTATTATCACTATGTATCACTATTATCACTATATATCACTGAATGGCTTGGAACTTGCTATGTAGGCCAGGCTGACCTTGAATTTACAAAAATCTGCCTGACTCTGCCTCCCAAATACTTCTATTAAAAGTGTTTGCCACTAGCTGGGTGGTGGTGGTGCATGCCTTTAATCCCAGCACTCGGGAGGCAGAGGCCAGCCTGGGTTACAGAGTGAGTTCCAGAAAAGGCACAAAGCTACACAGAGAAACCCTGTCTTGGAAAAAAAAAAAGTGTTTGCCACTACACCTAGCTTGTCAGAGTGTTTTCATTACAGCAATAGGTAAAGAAACTAAGACATTCTCCTTCCTTAGTGCTGGGATTATAGGCATGTACTATCATACCTGGTTTACACACTACTGAGGATATAACCCAAGTCATCATACATGTTAGGCAAGAACTCTGCCAACTGAGCTATGTTCTACATAGCTATGTTTAGCTTAAGGATCCAGTTCAAGCTAAGTTTTGTAATAGAAGGTGTAAAGTTTAACTCAAGGCCGTGCCCCTCCCTCCATGATTAAACCCATTCATTCATTTCTTCTTTCATTCAACGAATATTAATTGAATATTCATTCCATTCCAGGAGTTACACTAGGCACTCAAATACACCTATCCTCATGGAGCATTTGACAGTGGAGGAGAGTGAGGATAACAAGCCAAAAATATCTAGCTGCTACTCTGAAAAAGCACTCTGAAAGAAGAGAGAGCCTTATGGGAGGAAGAACATGGGGTATGTGACCACCCAAGTGGCTAGGGAGCCACACTCAGAGGAGGAAACACCTGAGCTAAGACCTTGGGATTTGAACAAAAGGGTAGAAAGAAACTCCAACTCCTCTTCCAGCTCCAACTTCAGATCTGGAAAAAGCATATGACAATATTCTTCATCAGCATTAAAATAGACACTGTATAACTCCATCCCTCCTCACAAAGATATCCACATAAACTAGCAGTCAATAAAAAACAACAATAACAACAACAACAACACCCCAACAGTTTCCGGGGGTTGGAGAGATGGCTTAACAGTTGAGAACACTGGCTTCTCTTTCAAAGGATCTGAGTTTGATTCCCAGCACTCACATGGTGGTTTACAACTGTTTGAAACTCCAGTTTCAGGGGATCCAACACACTCTCCTAGCCTCCAAGGGCACTAAGAACACAATTGTTACACAGACATACAGACAGAAAAACACCATACACGTAACATTTTTTCAAGAAAATAGTTCAGAAAATAAGGTCCCCTTCCCCCATACCACCTTCTGGCTCCCAGGTTCCCCAAGCCTCTGATTTCTTCCCCTTGGTTACAAGTTAGTGACAGACAGTGACCAGGTTACAGGTATTTGAGAAGGTTCCAAGCAGTCTTCACTACTTACTGACCTGAGCTACGTCATCAGCTACTTACCTTTCCCCATTCTTAAATCTACCCCAGGAGAAAGCAGATGTTCACAGCCCACAGAGATGGGACACCAGCAAAGCCTGGCAGAGAGAAAGCAGATACCCACGACTGCTCCCCAGAGGGTAGACTTCCTGGTGGGCCCCACCATGGGAGAAAGACCAGGCAACACCCCCAGCCTTGGCTTCCTTTGCGACTGCTTGTCTACAGCCCAGTGTGGTTTTGTGGTTCCTTATGGATTTTGGATGTTCATAAAACAAGCTGCCAGCTGCCTGTCTGCAATGTTGGAGGAGGCTGAGAGACAAGTGCCTTGCTGGGATCTGGGTGGGCTAACAGGTCCCAACACACTTGGACCAGGAGCCTCCTGATTGTTGACCTAGAGCCCTTCCCCAGAGCTAACACAGAACCTGTTGGCCAATCAACAGTGGACAGGCTAGACTTCACGCTGCATCCTCGCAGGGTTTTCCAAAGGTTTCCATAGTTTTCTTTTGGCTGCACTCTGCCCCCAGCTACCTTCAGCACCCAGATCCCAGATCTTCAAAAGTGTGCTAGTGTTTAGCACAACACTGGGCAACAAGTGGGGGGTCCCCTGCCTTTCTAGAGCATCCTCAGCCTGTGTGTGTTTGGGGACAAGTAGAGGTCTATCTAGAGAGAGAGGCCTGAGCTTTCATTTCATAGATGGGGTCAGCCAGTAGGAAGTGTGGGACAGCAACAAAGCAGGAGAGGAAATGTCATCTCCATTAGAGGCTCCCAGAGCTCATCTGTAGCTAGTGGGCAGAGAGCAGTGGAATTAAGGTGCCCGGGTCCCAGCACTCTGGGAATGTGGCCACCTGCTCTGGCACTCCTGTTGCAGCCTGGGGGCGGGGGTGTGTCACTGGATGACTTAACCCTACGGTTGCTATGGTTACCCAGGCTGCATCTCAAAGAGCCCAGTAACTCATTACCCCTGTCTTGGGCTTGGCCTGAGCAGAGCAGGCAGCTTTGCCTCCTAGGGTTTGGTTTCCCCACCCCTCCCCCCAGACTCCCATCTCTGGAAGTATGGTCCTTACTGTCCACACAGCTGGGGTAAGACTGACTCAATTTCCCCTTGAGCTTGGCAATCCTCTCGGACTTAAAAGCAGCCCTTCTCCTCAGCTATTTTTAAAAAACCATCTTACTGTGTATCCTAGGGTAGCCCTGAACCAACCATGCCCCTGCTTCAGCCTCTCCAGTGGTACATTATAACTATGTACCATACTCCACCTTCCTTTACCTCCTCCTCAAAAGGCCTGGGTAGCATGTCTGTGACGGCCAAACTGAACTGTAGCCCAAGGGTCACTCATGTTCGTGACGTCATCTGCCCTTTTGCCTTAGTGTCACCGCAGGGACTCAGGTCACCAGAGTCTAACCCTGTCGCACCTTCTAGAGTTCTAGATAATGCCTCAAGTCTCAGATAAGGTTAAGAAAATTGGGTCCCTGGCAGACTGCTCGTGTCCAAGCCCTGATGTCATTAAGGATCTGCTCTTTGGTCTTGGGCAAGTCTGACCGAGGCTTGGACTCCTCTCCTGTAGCACAAGACTGAGACCCTGACTCCTCAAAGGCACTGTGACATGATTAGATGGAATAATACTATGGACAGCACAGTGCCCAGCACACAGTGAGTGCTCATGAAATGGTCCCCCTTGTCTTTATCGCCCTCTACAAAATCGACCCGTCTTGGGTCTGGAAAGCTCACTCAGCGGTTGACACTTAATGTTCTTTTTTTTTTCTTTATTCTATTTTATTTTATTTTACAATACCATTCAGTCCCACATATCAGCCATGATTCCCTTGTTCTCCCCCCTCCCCCCCCCCCCCCTTCCCCCCCCCCCCCCCCCCCACCCCCACCCCCTCCAGGGCAAAGCCTCCCCCAAGGACTGAGATCAACCTGGTAGACTCAATCCAGGCAGGGCCAGTCCCCTCCTCCCAGGCCGAGGCAAGCGACCCTGCATAAGCCCCAGGTTTCAAACAGCCAACTCATGCAATGAGCACAGGACCCGGTCCCACTGCCTGGATGCCTCCCAAACAGTTCAAGCCAATCAACTGTCTCACCCATTCAGAGGGCCTGATCCTGTTGGGGGCCCCTCAGCCATTGGTTCATAGTTCATGTGTTTCCATTCATTTGGCTATTTGTCCCTGTGCTTTAGACACTTACTGTTCTTGTAGAGAGGGCTCAAGGTTAGGTTCCTAGCCCCGACATCACACAGCTCAAAACTGCCTGTAACTCCATTTCCGGGGCATTCTACACCTTCTTCTGGCCTCCAAGGGCTCCTGCACACACATGGTACACGTACATGTAAATAAATAAACAAATCTTAGAAAGAAAAGCTACTCATCTTGTGTAGCTTTTCTTGGATCGGGGACAGTGACCGGAAGAAAGTTAAGTTGATTCACTAGATAATACTTTAGTAACTAGCAACACATTCTACAGCAGTCGCTTTGCACCAATGTTCTCAGCACGAGATGCACCTTGGTTCTCCTAACAACTAAGAGAGGTACTGTTACTATGCAAACATCAAGTGAGGAAAATGAGGCACAGCAGATTAAGTGGAGAAGAGATGGCTCAGCCTGACATCCTAGTTAATTCCTGGGACTCAACTCCTGAAGGTTGTCCTGTGATCTCTATATGTGTACCATGACTCATGTGCACACGTGCATGCACACTGAAAGTAATTAAAAGAAAAAAAATAAAAGCCGGGTGTAGCAGCACGTGCCTTTAATCCCAGCACTCAGGAGGCAGAGGCAGGTGGATCTCTGTGAGTTTGAGGCCAGCCTGGGCTACAGAGTGAGTTCCAGGACAGCCAGTGAGACCCTTGTCTGCAGCCCAGAGTGTTGAGGATTCATTAGTCCTGGCTCTGGGATCTACAGCCCTAACCAAGACACAGCTGACTTAGTTCCCTCTAGAAACGAGGCCGTGGGGTGATGACAGGTTGAGTTGTGACTGTCTCTCCTTACGGGGCAGGCAGAGAGCCACCATCCTTGCGTAGTGCCTGGCACGTCTGTGGCATCTTGCTGATGGCAAAACAGTTTGCAATTTGCAAGGCAATTTTCACACTCCTGCAGTTCCTCTGCCTCTTCCAGCAATCAGGTGAAGTGGGCCGAAGTGAGTAACTGAAGTGAGTAACTGTCGTTTGCAGGAAGAGGCAGAGCCAGCTGCCCGACATCACCCAGCTGGTGTAACAGGCTCCAGATGCAAAGTTTTTCTCTTCTACGATCCTGCCTTTTGTTTGACGATGAAGGATGAGTTCCTAGGCCTGAGAGCTTGTGATATAGAACTGAACCCTTAGAGTTAACTGGTTCTTAAAACCACTACTCTGTATTTAAATATGCTTGAACACCTCCAGTGATGGGAAACTCACTACCCATAAGAGCAGAGAACAGAACCCTGATGGTGTATGAGTCGGAATGGGAGCCGCAGGGACAACTCAGCGGTACCACTTGCCTAGCATGTGTGAGGAGGAGCTGGCCTTGGAACTGAAGTGAGCCTGTGGGATTAGCATCTCTGAGGAACATGCCTGGCCCACAAGGTCTGCCTTCCAGCCCTGCCCCAGAGCCCCGGGGCTCAGTTCTTTCCTTTCTCTCAAACCGCAGTCCCGCCTCGGAAGGGAACCTTCTCTGCAAAGACTGGTTAAGGTTTATTACCCCTTAAAATTCCTTCGAGATGAGTTGGTATTTATTTCCCTGCAAAGCTTATGTAACTATCAGAGGCTACCGAGGCTGCCAAAGCTGTCTGTGGTTTGGATGGGACTCACAGTGGTTTCTTTTGGGAGCTAAATATTATAATGAATGATCTCATACTATCATTTTCTTTGGAATCCAGTCCTCCTTGTCCTGTTGGTACCTGGAGCTACCTACCAGTTCCCTGATGTATTGATTCAGGCTGGTACCTGACAGGTCAGATAAAAGAAACAGGAAGGACAAAATTAGGCGCTGAGGTAACACAGCCCTTCAACTTCTCCAAGGAGGCGCTGGTCTGGGGCTTCACCCAGGCCGGAGCTCTGGCTGACCACTGGGACTGGACTGCTGAGGAGAGCTTGGAAAAGGCAGGCTTTCCACCCGTGGTCTGTTCCAATCTGTACTTTTGCAAGAACGCAGATGTGAGACTTGGAACAGGAGCAGGTTCAGAAGGTCTGGCTGTTGGGTGATTCCCAGGCCCGCTCTGGAGACTAGTCAGAGCCAAGGGAGCCTTGTACTAGAAGCCCCCAGCTACTCAATAAGCCATATTGTTACTGGAGTGGTTAGGATCAAGCCTGAGCCCTGGCAGCCCCTAACCAGTTGGGATCAGCCACTTGTCCTTAATAGGCTAATTAAAGAAACAAGTAACAGTGAAGAGCAGTTTTATTCCATCTCCACACCGAGAAGAGGAACAAAGAGGTCCAGTGATCCCCCTCAAGTCCACTTTTGGGGTCCTGACATGAGGTTTATATTTAAACAGAGGACAAGAGGTATATGCATAGCTAAGCCCCGCCCATCATCATTGCGTCTGGCTCATCCCTCCCATGAGGTGGTCTGACGTGTTATCAGAACTGTGTTCCCCTCTGACTGGCATCAGGGTCCCGGCCTTTTCTGGAGAAATCCCAACTTCTTAGGGTCCCTTGTCCCAGTAGTCTAACAGCTGAAGAGAGACACGGTGTCTTTCTAGAATATCTTTGTTTCTGCCAGGACAGTTATGACACCACTTATAGGGCACTTTTGCCTGCCAGGCTCCAAGCCGCATTCAAGGAGGGGCTGTGTAAGTCAAGGGGTCATAGTGTAGACTAGGGTGTAGGGTGATGGGGTCTGCATCCCAGCCCCATGTGGCACTGGGCCATGATGTGAGCTGCCTGTCTCACCTCGAAAATAAGGGGTATTAACGGTCTTCCCCACGGGGTCCTTAGGAAGATTAAATGTGATGATCCCGACAAAGCTCCTACTCTGGTAAATGGCTCACATGACTTTCGAAATAATTATGATCCTTGTTGAACTTGATCCCCTGGCAGTCCTGCGGGCTCGGGGCTCTGGAGCGCCCTTGTGCAGGTGAAGAAATGAGGCTTTGAGAGGTGAGACACAGCACTGGACTGTGAAAACGTCCCTCCTGGGCTAGGGATGTAGCTCAGTTGGTAGAGTGCTTGCCTAGCACACACAAGGCCTAAACCAGATGTGGTCATGCACACCTATAATCTCAGCACTGAGAAATGGAGGCAGGAGGATCAGTTCAAGGTCATCCTTAGCGCCACAATTAATTTGAAGCCAGCCTAAGTCAGACTCTATCTGACTATAAAGGAAGGAAGGAAGGAAAGGAGGGAGGGAGGGAGGGAGGGAGGAAGGAAGGAAGGAAGAAGAAAACATTCCTAGTGTTCCCTTGGCTTTTAACTTGGAGGAGGTAGGTTGGCTGTGTGGGTTTCTTCCTGGGGTCAGGGGTGGCTGGGGAAGCTGGATTCCCTGCTTTCAGAGGTCTATTCTGGGGGATAGTGGTTCTGGAGGACTCCAGCCAGCCCACTAGATTGTGAGCACCAACAGTCTTGACAGCTCTGGCCAGTTCTGGGATTCACAATCCTTTACTGGACAGACAAGCCCTATGACGACTGGCGTTATCATTTTAGCAAGAAAAGCTTGGCTTCCTCGCCTTTTCCTCAGTGATGGGATTTGGGTGGCAAGAATGGAATCTCTGAGATTCCTGTGGAACAAAATCACAGCTCTCCAACTTCAAAGAGATAATAGGAAAAGGGACGGACTGGCTGGAAGTCCCAAGGCTGGTGAGGTGCCTTCAATGGAGTGGAGAAACAGTTATAGAACACCACCAGGGGCCTGTAATGGGCCTGAGGACAGCAGAACCAGCAGAGAATGCACCATCAAGTAAGTAGTTTTAGATTTATCAGGACAACACCTGTGAATGAAGACAGTCCTGTGTAGCCATGTGGAAAGCCACATAGAGGCAGAACTTCTGTTTTAGAAAAGACAGGAAAGCCTCGTGGAGGGAGCCATGCCTTAATTCCTAGGAAAACATCTTGTGGCCTCAAATGGGGCTCTGTGTTCAACCCCAGTGGTCCCCATGGAGAATTTAAGTCTTTGAGGCCTAGCCTGGCCTGCATATCCCCAGCCCTTATCCTCTTTAAAATTTATTTGTTTGTTTGTTTGTTTATTTATTTATTTATTTATTTATTTATTTATTTGAGACAGGGTCTCACTAATTTCCCCGGGCTGGTTTTGAAAGTACTCTGTAGCACAGGCAGGCCTTAAACTTGAGATCCTCCTGCCTCAGCCTCCTAGGGAACTGAGGTGACAGGCTTGTGCCACAGAACCTGGTTTATGTTAAGGCATTTCTGAAGACAGGTGACTATAAGGCTGGAAAATTGAGAGCGAAGGCTGCAGTCGACCCGGGATGGGGAATAATTATTTAACCTGGAGCCTGATGAACGGAAGGAGTGAGGGGCTGCAGCAGATCAAGTTAGAGAGGCCTCTCTCCTAGTTCCCTGAGGAAATAGATGAGTCTTCTTAGGGGCAGTCAGTCACATCTATCCACATGATCAGGCCAGACCTTCCCACGTGTTCAGTTATAGGTAGAGCCACAGGGTCCACTGGGTGCCGGTGAGTTCATCTATGTGACTCTCCACCAGGTTAGTCTGGGCTTTCTTCATCTCGAGGGTGGTTGTGTTAGCTCTGGAGTTTGCTCTACCCATTTTCAAAGCAGCTTCAAGCTTCAGTCATCTCCACCTACACCCAACAGCCCCTGCCACCCCACCATCGGGGTCTCTACCATGCTCCCATTCTCCCATCCCAGTCCCAGCCTCACTGCTGGCCATACCGCCCTCTCTCCAGGATGCCTCTGCATGCTTCCAGAGCTCTGTCTGAAGACGCTGTCCTTTTTGTGCATTCTTTTTACAATTGGAAACCAAATTTAGAAAAGCCACTCTCCATAGGCTTTGCCTGTGACCTGGTCTCTGGTCCCTCTCCATCTTTGTCTTGCAGCCCTTGGTCCCTCCCCTACCACTCTCCATCCCCAGGATTTTATCTCTCTGGATGAAGTCTATGCTCACGTTGTCACATCCTGGCAGGATGCATTCAACATAAACAATGGAAACAATTTCCATTTCCTTGCTTAGTAGCTGGAGTCAAGTTGCTCCAAGAGCCTGGGTTTCCTTATCTGTCCCGTGGCTGGCCGAGGAAACCCCACCTTGACAGATCATGCATAATGAATGTTAAAATCACTTCTCTATTTAGATAGAAACAAAAGCCTCTCCTTAGTGCACCCCGTATTTTACATTTCCGGGTCACGTCCCCATTCTTTATCTTACTTAAAGATGTTGCAACCCTGCAGGGTGGACACTAGGCTTCCTTATCAACCGGAGAGTTTAGAGACCTCTTCAAGGTCACACAAGGAATAGACAGCAAAACCAGGACTGTGAAGGTGGCCACACTTGACCTTGCCCTGAAGGTGGCATGAAGAAGCCTGATGAAGAAACAGATCCAAACCAGCTAGTGTGTGAGGGTGTAGGCTGGTCAGCTCCCATCAGAGCCATCTGGACACAGGGAAATAACTCAGGGAGGTGGAGCCCCTGCATCCCAAAGCTGGGGTGCTCACACACAACTTCTCCTGACTTTCATCCTCTCCTTGAGCAGGGAAACTTCCCCCAGTGACCTTAGTTTGCCCAATGTCCTTGTCCTGTGACTATCACCCACCGGGCAGTGTGGGGAGCTTGGGCTGGGGTGGGGTTCGGGATGCAGCTCAAAATTCTGCAATCAGCATTTGCTGTTCCCCACAGTCCAGGGCAGGGAATGAATTTCTGTGAGGAGGCTGGGTCCTTTCCTAAAGCCTTCCAGGTGGAGAACACGGGGTTTTCCATCAGTCTTTTTTGCCTCTGGACTTTTGGTTCTTGGGCGGGAGAAGGATAGCCAACTAGGAGTAAGCAAGGGGCCTCTGGGGGGAGTTTAAACCAGAGAAGATTCTTTCCGGGGTGGGGACAGACCGGCTATGAACACGTGACTTGGCTAATGCCAAGGGTTAGGCTGAAAGCAGAGAGGAGCTGGAACAGTGAGGGGGGGAAAGAGAGGGTCCCACTGAGGAGAGCAGATTTGGCTTAAGCCATAGGGCGTGGTAAGAAGTTAGTTCCACTTACGTTCAAAGGGGAGAGAGGTGCAAAGAGCTAGGCTCACCCTGCCCCCCTACCAAAAAATGTCCTGGGAGCTGTAGAGATAGCTCCTCCGCGGGTAAAGGCCAAGCCTGACGACCCGAGTTCAATCCCCGGGACTCCTGTGATAGAAGGAGAGAACCAACTCCTGTGAGTTGTCCCCTGACTTCTACATCTTCTACATGCTCACTGTGGCATGTGCATGTGTGTGTGTGTGCGTGCGCGTGTGTGCGTGCGTGCGTGCGTGTGTGTGTGTGTGTGTGTGTGTCCCCAAACACACACACACAATAATTAAACATAACTTTAAAAATTAGGAAATGGTACGGACTGAGGATGTTGCTAGTTTGGTAGGATGCCTCCTAGCTAGCAGGCAGGGAGCCCTGGGTTCAACCCCGAGCAACACAGAAAAGTGGTTATGGCAGCCTAAGCCTGTGGTCCCAGCATTTGGTCGATGAGAGCAGGAGGACAGGGGTTCAAGGTCATCCTTGGCTATAATAAGGAGTCAGAGGCTAGCCTGCGCTATGTGAGACCCTGTCTCAAACAAACAAATAAGTGGGCCAAGTATGGTGACACACACCTTAACCCCAGCTGTTGGGGGGCAAGTGGATCTCTATGAATTTGAAGCCAGCTCAGTCTACATATTGAATTCTAGGACAGCCAAGAGTACATATTAAGACCACCTCAAAAGGCCACAAAATAAGCCAGGTGATGGTGGCGCACACCTTTAATCCCAGCACACAGGAGGCAGAGGGAGGCGGATCTCTGTGAGCTCGAGGCCATCCTGGTCTACAGAGTGAGTTCCAGGACAGCCATGATCACATAGAGAAACCCTGTCTCGAAACATGAAACAAACAAACAAATAAACAAAATGAATAAAATGTCGTGAGGTAGTGGAAAAGGAGCTTGAAGTGGGGAGAAGAGGCAGGAAACAGATCCCATAGGGCTTTAGTGGCCTTTAAGTTGATCAAAGATGTGAGTTTGCGTTTGCCAAGACCACTCCTTGAACTTGTTGACCCTCATTTTTCCCATCTGTAAAGCTGGGCGTCATAATATATATCTCACAAGATAACTGAGAGGATTAAAAGACTCAAAAGCAAGGGACACACACAGACATAGACACACACACACACACACACACACAGACACACACACACACACATGCACGCACGCACGCACGCATTCACTCACTCACTCACGCAGTCACGCATGCACCCAAGGCTGCAGAACAAATGTAAAGCCTTGTAAGGATGTGAAGCGATCTGCTTGGGAGTGGCTCCTACAGGGTTAATCAAACCTGTCTCAAAAGCAACCGGAGCTGCTGATGGAATGGTGAGGGATGGGAGGCAGGCTGTTTATGTTTCAGGGATGCTGTACTTCTATTAAGCAATCACCCTGTTTATGTCACTGCTAATTGAAGTAAATTGCTTTCTGCAATCAAATCGGGAAGTTCTTCCTTCCGATCATGCAGGGACTTGGACTCCAGTTCCTAGTTTCCAGTATTTAGTCTGACTTGAATCTTGCCCTTTAATTAATTGCGTACATTCCACCAATTTCTTTAAACATGCAATTGGTTTGTTGTTGCGTCGTCAGTGTGGTGAGCTGATTCTGAAATTGCCCTCCAGGGTAGGAAACGTCCCCTCTCCCCTCCCATCACCCCAGTCTGAGCAGGATGCTGGGGCTGCTGGGCTTTGAGCTTGAGGGCACATGTGAGAGGTGAAAGTAGCTGAAGATTCGATGGACGTCTGTCTGGAATCCTCTCCCTGCTCCTGCCTGGCACTCCAGGCTATAGGTGTTCCGGGACCACAGGTTGGGGGTGGGAGTGTGAGCTTTGGATCCTCTGTCACCTCCAGTGTCTCTACTTTTGTAAGCTACACAGGAGGAATGGGGGCCAGGCAGGTACAGAGCAGGACAGTCAGAACAGCATAGATACAGAGGAGTCCCCTAGCTCCCCAATGTGCGCCTCCACTTACCCCATCCCAACTCTGTCCTGTGCGGAGGCCCTGGCCAGAGTTACAGTCCGGAGCGGAGGAGGCTTCACTAATCAGAAGATGACAATCGGCCCGGACCGTGCTGGGGAGGGCCCGAGGAGTAGCAGGTCATCAGGCCAGAGCTCCGGATGCTCACTGCCTGTTCCTAGTCTCTGCCACAGGCAGAAGATAAGCGGGAGGTGTCTGACGGCATACCTAGCTGTTAGCTTGGGTACCCCAGAAGACCTCTCAGTTTTTCCCCAGGAAATCAAGACAATAGGTAGAAAATGTTCCCAGTTGTTCATTCTTGCCTCCAAAGAAGATAAAGAGGATTGTCTATGAGGATCTGTGTTGGGTGTCACACCTTGAGCTATATAATAGGTTGCCATGGACTTAACCCTGTGACCTGCAAAAAATGTCTTCCAAGTTTGCTCAGTGGCTGTTCCCCATGATGTCTTGTCTGATGTACTTGGCAGGAATCACCCTTCTCCCATGCCCATAGCACACTGGATGTCTCTGGCACGGCACTATGCCCCTTCTGCCCCGCAGTGGGCCCCCAATGTTGAATTTCCCTATCCATGGCAAAGCACCTGCCAGGGGTTAGAGACTCAAGATAAAGGCTCAAACACTCCAGAGTGTGTCTCCTGGGTAATTCTAAGTGCAGCCGAACTGACAGTGAAGAGGAACTATCACAAGAGCCGGTGCAAGCTGGAAGAGGAGAAGGAAGACATCAGCCATCTTTCCGCTGCAAAGAAAAGCCACAATCCCTGAGGGGTTCTAGAGAATGCTTTGCTGGAGCAGCCAACCGGCCTCGAGGTCAGGCTCTGGCCCAGCCTATGTCCTAGGCTGGTTCACATGGGCAGCCATGTCTATGGGCATAAGTGTCCTTGGCCTCTTGCCCTCAGGCAGCAAGGCGGTTCATGCTCTTCACGTGGAAAAGGGCAGGAAGGCAGAGAGATAAGCAAAGGCTGGAGAGGGCAGTTGCCCAAATGTTCAGCTTGCTCTTAGTGACTTGGTCACAGTGAGACACCATGAGCAGGTTTGTGGGAGCCTTCCCTGAGTGTGAGAAATATGGGAAGTGCATGAGGAAAAGTAAAAAATAAGACAGATGTGAAGGATGGTTATCCAGCAGCTGGAACAATGTCCATGATAAAATATTCCTTTCCTCTAGCCGGCTGCTCATGAGCCCTGCCTGGGGACCTGGGGGGGAAGAGGCTCATGACAGACTGGGTCAGGTGCAAAAGGAAGCGTGCTCTTGGACACTGGGGTCCCTTGGGAAAGAAGCTTCTGGAAGCTGCCTGTTTTTCCCCCAGGACACTGTGGCACAGCTGGCTCCCCTGGGTGTTTGCCTAACTTTACTGTCTCCAGTAAGTAGGAGGCAGAGACCAGTCTGTGTCCCTTAGTTCTAGTGTGTAGCTCACGGTAGAGCACTTGCTTAGAATGCAGAGTCATGTATTCCAGCCGGGCAAGGCAGTGCACGCCTTTAATCTAGGCATTTACTAGGAAGAGGCAGTTAGATCCCTGTGCATTCAAAGCCATCCTGGTCTACATATAAGTTCCAGGCCAGCCAGCATTATAGAGTGAGACCCTGCCTCAAAAAATATATATAAATAAAATAAGTAATAGATAATAATCCAATTCCAACTTCCTGAGATGAAGGATCTAATTGTTGCAGTATAGTTAACTATCCCAAAAGGACGTTCTGTAAACAAAGGCTATTAGGACCCCAGCACTGGGGTTTGTTTGTTTGTTTTAATTATGGTTATTTAAAACTTTTAGATTTATTTATTTTATTGTGTGGATGTTTTGTCTGCATATATGTGTGTACACCATGTGGGACCTGGTGCCCATGAAGTTCATAAGTGAGTATCTGCCCCAGCCAGCGGGGTCTTCAACAGGGACTTGAAGGGAGGGCTGGCGAATGAGAGGGACAAGAGACACAAAGAATGAGAGCAAGACAGGATGTCTGATCAAGCTCCA
>CABHPP010133941.1:0-32043 GCA_902168425.1 Peromyscus attwateri
TCTTCTGTGGACAAGCCACCACATTCAAACCCCCTTCCTACCACCACGCACCCGATGCACAAGAAACAGTTTGAGCATCTTCCGTACCACCAATCCGAGGTTCGTCCCGAGACTGCTATTTATTCATGGGTCATAAAATCGGTCTCTCAACTTAGAGTGGAAAGCATAGTAACTGCAAAACGTTAAGGTGGAATTTAGGGTTTCCAAAACTAATCAACTTCCAGAAATACAAACATAAACAATTCCGTTAAAGAAAACTATCTTGTTTTCCCCCTTTCCTCCATGTGAGCTTCCCCCAACAATATTATAAACAATGGCAAGGCATCCATGAGGAGGCAGGGAGGAGACTCTACACAGGCTTTGCCGTTTCCTTGTTTTGTTTACTCTACTCCAGAAAGCTGGGCATGAAGTCACACAAACTCCTGCAATCTAGAGGCTAAACCGTGTTTTATAAATTGCACTTTATGCTAAATAAACAAGCTTTCTAAAGTACTGTGATTTGTTAAGGAAGAATGTAAGGCTGGATTTAATGAGCCTCAGATGTCCTGTCCTTGAGGCTGTCTGAACTTGACCATGAATGGAAAAGTCTAAAGCCCTGGAAGGTATTTATTCACATGTGTGGCTGTGGATCTGTCTTATGGGAGACTTTCTTCTTCCTTTAGAGATGAATTCCCTGCCCTGGCACTTGTAGGGCTACCCAACAGGGACCAACAGGACCATCGAGATGAAGGTTGATGGGAGACCTTGAGATGTCCTCTAGACATAAGAAGCAAAATCCCCCATGCCCAGGATTACCCCAAACAAGTTTCCCCTAGGAATGTCCATTCCCTACTCAGATTCCTATTCTTTTTTTTTTTTTTTTTTTTTTTTTTGGTTTTTTCGAGACAGGGTTTCTCTGTGTAGCTTTGTGCCTTTTCTGGAACTCACTCTGTAGACCAGGCTGGCCTTGAACTCACAGAGATCTGCCTGGCTCTGCCTCCCAAGTGCTGGGATTAAAGGCGTGCGCCGCCGCCGCCGCCGCCACCACCACCCAGCTCAGATTCCTATTCTATCCTCCATTGACAGATTTCATCTGCAAATAGGTTCATCTGAGAGGCTCTTCCTCCCTCAGAGGGGAGGGCACCTGCCCTTTCACAGCCTGACACTGTTGTTATGACATAAGCATTCAGCTAGCACACACAACATAGAGCTGCAGAGGACGTTCAATGTGCACAGCTCCCTGTTTCTGTTTTCAGGCTCAGAAGTCTCTGGAACAGAAAAGCTCCAAACTATGGAACCAGCATGGATTCGCTACTTCCTTTGGGGATTCCAGAGCTTGCAATGCTAGGGTCACGAAAAACAAGGGAAAACTGACCTATTCTCAGAGCAGAGCGGTCTGGAAGGCCTGGAAGGTAAGGTGGTTCCCTGGACCAGATTCTGGAGCCTACTTCTTAGTGTCTTAGTTATTATGAATGTGCCATGGTAATGCAAGATGTTAATGACAGAGTTTGGATGAAAGAGATACAAAGTCCTTCTGTAAAGGACGGAGATGTGGCCCAGTTGGTACAGCCCATGCTTAGCATGCACGAACCCTGGATTCAATCCTTAGCACCACATAAACAAGGTGTGATGGTGCATGCTGTTATGCCAGCACTCAGGAAGCAGAAGCAAAAGGAATCAGAAGTTCTAGGTTACCCTCAGCTACATAAAGAGTTCAAGGCCAACCTGGGTATATGTGAAATCCTACTTAAAAATTAATCAACATCAAAATCCCCTTGCAACGTTTTTTGCAACTTTCCTTTAATCCAAAAAATTATGGCAAAATAAAAAGCTTTAGAAATGTGACTCTGAAAGAACTGGAGTCCAGCCTGGCACAGGGCGGAATAAAACCCAGTTAACAGCAGCAGAAGCTACTAAGCACCCTGGCGTTTCTGACCTGCTACACTGGGAGCCAAGCACCGGCCTCCCAGGAGGACTGAAGTCTCACGGCAAGTGCACCCCATGACTACCAGTTTCAGCCAGCTTCTCTCAGATGAGGGAACAGAAGCATAAAGAGGCGAGACAACCGGCCTGAGGTCACACAGCTGGTAGGGGCGGAAGGATTCAGGCTTTAAAAGAATAACTCCAAACTGTGTTTCTTATCTGGTGTGCAGTAGCAGCTGCCCCCTCTCCTCCCAGCCCCCTTAAGAAAGCCATTTCTCCCATTTGCACGATGGAAAAGGTTTCCTTGGAAGGTAGCCCAAGGGGATAAAAGAACATCTCACAATGGAGTGAAGCTGTCAGGGCTCTCATTCCGGAGGCTGAGAGATGAGGGTTGTTCCTGCATCCTTTCTCGTGGTTGTGAATGATACACGTAATCCTTGAACACAACGAAACAGTGGAGAAAATCAAACCCTCTTGGTATACCCAGTCTCTAGTTCAAGCCGAGACAAAAATACAGTTTCGCTCATCCAATCTTCCATTGTGGAAACTGTGGCTGCCTCTGGGACTTTGTGCAGTGATTACAGGAAGAAAAAGATATAAAAGCTGAAAGCCAAGCTCCACATAGCAGGCAGAGAACCCTCAAAGCTTCCCCAGGAAAGGTTAAAAGGACTCAGGTGGGTTGGAGATGTGGTCTGGGCTCACGGTCCCTAGCAGGCTGTGGAGGCTAGACAGGTTTCAATGGCATCCTGGTGTCTTTATTTTAAAGTGGGGGGAGGGGCATGAGTGGGAGGGGAGGGTTGGGGGGATCACCCTGAAGCTGGAGTTCCAGGCATTTGTGAGCCACCCTAGGTGGGTGTTGGGAACCAGAACTCAAGTCCTCTACAAGAGTAGTCCATGCTCTTAAGCGCCAAGCCATCCTCATTCCAAGTGTCTTATAGTTCACGAGAGTCAAGCTGAGTTAGTACGTTCTTAGCATGCACCTGGCCCTGGGCTTACTCTCCAGCATCACATACACTGGGCATGGTGGCTCATGCCTGCAGTCCCAGTACTCAGGACCTATAATCCGTGTCTCAAAAAAATTAACATGAGACAGACCATCCATGCTCTCTCTGAGAGTCAGTGAAGAAATAATGAAGTTCCATAGTGGCTAGAAATGCTCTCAATCACAGGCAACAACAACAGCAAACTACTATAAACACTGTCATAACAACTATGAAAAATAGCATCAAATATATAAAGACATGTATCCCCCCACCCCAAAGTGTATGTGTGTATCCAACCCAAGGTCTCACACATGCAAGGCAAATGTTCCACCACTGAGCTATAGTCCCAACCCAAAACATTTATTCTTTTAAAATATTTACCTGTGTATGTGTGCACATGCACACATCTGTACCACTGAGCATGTGTGGAAGTCAGAGGACAACCCATAGAATTTCCTTCTACCATGTGGGTCCCTGGGATTGAACCCAGGTTGCCTTTATTGCTAAGCCATATGCTAAGCAAGATCACCAGCCCAAGAAGATATCTGTTTGTTTTTATTTATTTTATGTGTATGAGTGTTTTGCCTGAATATATGCCTTTACACCACATGTGTGCTTGGTGTCCCAGGAGGCCAGAAGAGGGCATTGGATCCCCAGGAACTGGAGTTACAGACAATTGTGGGCAGCCATGTGGATGCTGGGAATTGAACCCAGTATCTCTGAAGAGCAGCCAGTGTTCTTAACTGCTGAGCCATCTCTCCAGCCCCAAGACAGTATTCTTTATGAGAAGTCTGAAATTGGAGAGTTTCAGGATTCATTCAGGAACTCATTCCTTTATTTGGGGGGGGGGGGGTAATTGTGCTTGGCAAAAAGGCTTCTTACACTGATAGACATTTGCTTCAGATCACAAGATAACTAAGGTAGCTTGGGCCTCATCATTCCTGGAGGCTGAAATGCAGCCATGAAGACAAAAGCTCTTTCTTCACCAGGGCCTGCTGATGTGAAAAAGAAGTCCAGCTCAGGACTCGGTGACCAAACTAGGCTCCATCTCCGCTCTGGGCTGCTGTCCCTCGTGAACTCTTTAAGGCTCTCACCGCTAAGCCCAGAGACTGCATTTGCTTTCAGGGCCTTTAAAGAGATTCACACGAGGTTGTGAGGATGGGCCCTTTCCTAGTTTGCTTCTCTGTTGCTGTGATAAAACATTGATCAAAACTAACAGGGAGGAAAGAGCTTATTCCATCTTCCAGGTTACAGTCCATCATCCAGGAAAGCTACGGCAGGAACTGATGCAGAAGCCATGGAGGGGTGCTGCTTACTGGCTTGCTCCCCCAAGCTTGTTCTGCCTGTATATCTTATATATCCCAGGAACAGCAGCCCAGATGTGGGTGTAGTGGGCTCCACCCTCACACACTGATCGTAGGATTTACTGTAGGAAATGGACCACAGATATCCCCGCAGGTTAACTAACTGATGGTGGCCATTCCTCGGTTGACAGTCCCTCTTCCTAGGTGACTCCGGTTTTTGTCAAGTTGACAAAAACTGACCAGAACAGGCCCTAATCCAACATATTTGTTGTCCTTTAATTAGGGGAAATCTAAGAAAAGTACTAGGGATCCGCATGAACAGAGGACAGTCCCTGCGAAGACAGCGAGAGGGTGGCTGTCTGGAAGCCAGAGTGCAGTCTCATGAGAAACTGACAAAGACACCGTGATCATGGACTTTCAGCCTCCAGAATCGAGAGAAAACTCGTTTCTGCCATACTCTCCACCAGTCCGAGGTCAGTTACCGCAGCCCCAAACTAACATAGGCCCCTCGCTACAAAGGACAGTGTGAGAGGGGGACTTGAGCGAGGCGAGGGGTGGACAGCGCCTTAGACTGGGTGTTCTCTCCTCATACGAAACCAGCACTCCTAACAGAAGGGTAGCTGTTGGGCAGGTGACCACAATGGTCACCACAACTCCTGAGTATAAAAAGCTAAACACAGTCTAACCCTGCCACTTATGGGAACCAAGGACCAAGCATGGAGCTTCATTTCAATAAAATGAGCATGGTAACTCACAGCTGTCCTTTGACTGGTGGCTCTGGGAATTTACATGAGATGCAGGGGGGCACTTCTCAGAAAGAACCTTTGAGATAGTTTCTCACTCGGTAGCCCAGTCTGGCCTGGAGCTCACTATGCAGGATGGACTGGCCTCAAACAATCTTCTTATATGTTTCTCTCAAGTGCTGGGATTATAGATGTGTACTACCATGCCCAGACAGATTCAGGATTTAAATGTTTAAAAAAAAAGTTAACTAATGATTAAAAGAAAAACTTAGCTTACAGAAGGGAATATAAACATACTTGAAAGTGGGGGCCATGGGAGCTGTGGGGGCCGTGGGGACAGTGGGGACCATAGGGGTGGAGGGGACCGAGGGGTCGTGGGGGTGGTGGGGGCAGTGGGGACAGTGGGGGCCGTGAGGGCAGTGCAGGGGTATGGTGTTTAACTAGCATTCCTGAGGTCTTGCGTTTGATCTTCCAAGCATCAGAAAAACAAATTATTTCAATAGAAAATTGATGTTTGTTTTGGTGGTGCTTGGGAGCAAACCCAGAGCCTTATACACATGAGCGAAGTGCTCTACAGCTAAGCTATATCTCCAGTCTCAATTTTTCAATTGTTGATGGTAAAAAAATTCATAAAAGCCAATGACAGTGGCTCAAGTTTGGAAGCAATGATAGCACCTTTGACACAAAGGGATTATTTCTCTTTATAGAGGCAAAGGGATTTTCAAATCAGTAAGACGCAGACAAAATAATCATTTTTAAAACTGTGGGAGGCCAGCTGGGAGAGCGGCTCTCACATTTTACCCCAGGGTACTCTTGAGGAGAGAGGGATAAGAGATTTAGATAGAAGGATAGAAGGGAGAGAAACAGAAACACAGGATAGCTTCGGGAGGGCCTGGATCCTAATCCACTGGCCCCTTCTGTCGCTTCTAAAGGGCTATTTATAGGAATGCCAAGGGGTGGAGCAAAAGACCTCCCCCTAGCTCAGCCAAGTGTAGACCCTTCCAATCATCTAGAAACCATGCACATGGTCAAGCAATCGTCTAATGCAGCTCTGCTGGGAAAAGCAAGCTCAGATCTCATTAGGAAACCTTTGTGGGCCTTCACATAAAATGACCAAACTTACTTGTGCAGGAAATTCTTAGAGAAAAAAAGTCATTATTATTTAGGAAGGTTGGAGCCCTGAGGCAAGTGGTACTCTAGTTACTGCCCAGCCTGCTACCCTCCCCGCCCCCCAAAGAGGAAAGAGAGAAAAGGTTGGAAGTTAATATTTCCACCTTAAAGAAATATTAATTTAAATATCAAAGCTGTCATAAGGCTGGTAAAGGTTTGGTGGCGCATGTGTTTGTGATGGGGCCAGCAGCCAGGCACTCCTACTGGAGTCTGAGGAGGAATAGCCTTTCTGAGGCACTATTTGTTTTCTCTCAAAATTGTGACCGTCCAGTTGCTTTAATTTCAGAAGGGAAGCTATGATAAAAATACAAGGCTTACACATAAACGTCAGACACTATGAGCAATGTTTGCAATAAAGCAAAGTAAACATAAAATTTTTATTAATAGCGAGTTGGTTAAATACATTAGTATATTCACCCAATAAAATACTAAAGACTAATTTTTACATAAATCTAAATTTATTGATATGGCAACTTCTCAGATGTGCTAAAGGAAAAACATCAAGCTCTAGAAAAAGGTACACAGAAAGATGCTCTATTTGTGTAAAACAAAAAGGGGGGGCTTGATGGTACAGGCCTTTAAACGGCACTTGGGAGGTGGAAGCAGGTGGATCTCTGAGACTTGGAGATCAGCGTTGTCAACATATTGAAATCCAGTCTAAAAAAAGAAAAGAGCTACAGTGGTATGCTGGTCTGCTCACAGGACCTTCCTGGAAAAATACACAAAATGCTGTTACTGTGGTTTCCATCTGGAAACGATCTTGTTTGAAATTTTTACTGTGATTGTGAATTTCTTTAGTAATAAAAAAGTATAGTTAAAGTATAAAAAGCCACAGGCTGCTTCCTCGGAAATTCCTCAGATGGGGAAAATTAAACTCAAAACGTTAGAATTTAGCACTTCCTCCTGAGAATCAGCTTTTGAAGGAGAGGGAAGAGAGAGAGAGAGAGAGAGAGAGAGAGAGAGAGAGAGAGAGAGAGACAGACAGACAGACAGACAGACACGGGGAGAGGGAGAAGGAGAGAGAGAGGGAGAGATCCAACGAAATTAAGAGTCTCTGGGAGGAATATCTGAGAGCTGGGTGTTACCAAGGAACAAGTCTGGAACAGGCCTGGTTTACAGGCCTGGTTTGGGCATGGAAGGGGTAACAACAGAGCCTTGAACTCGCGTCCCACTCTCTTCCTGACCTTAGGTGCACAGCAGCAACAGCAGCAGGGGAGGGAGGAGGGGACAGCCCGGGGAGGGGGAGGGAGCATCAAACAGATGCAGGGACCTGGGGGTCAGGATGTTGGCAGCCAGAGCCCACCCGGGGCGCTGGAAGCCAATTGCGAGTGATTTAGGAAATCGCTGGCCTGGGGCTGCGGGCAGGAAAGCCGTGATTAAGGACGAGGAGAAGGGAGGAGCACATTTGGGACGCAGGCCGGAAGGGGGCAGGAAGCTGCGCTCATAAAACAATCTGACAATTACGTGTCAGTGGAGGAGAAGGGCTCTGGAAATTAGGGGCTGCCTCGGGCAGCAATGAGCTGCGAGAGGAAATTCTATTTGGTGCCAGGTGTTGGTCCCTCTGCTTTTGGGTTCAGCTTGGGACTATGGATTTTACGCTCACATGCTGCAGGAAGCGGTTGCCTGGCGCCTTTAGAAACGCCCCCTGAAGCCCTGGTCCAGCTGGACCTGTGGTTGGTGGTGTTATTACCATAGCCGCCCCCCCCCCCCCATCATTACTGACCCAGCCCGGTGCTCACCTGCAAAACTCTGCAGTATGCCCAGGCCCAGACAGGTGAGTAGCTAGACGTGGCAGAGCAAGAATCTGAACCAAGATGTTCTGTTTCCAAAGCCTCACACTCCCAGTGTCCCTTTCGTTTGGATCCTAAGGGGAAGGCTTCCTAAGCAGCCTGCTCTCCCAAATCAGGAACTCTTTTCACCTTTGTCTGTGAACCCTATGAGACCCACCCCTGCTCTTGAAGATCACTGGGGGATCTGAGATAACAGGCTCATATTCCAGATCCACCTGCAAGTCTCTCCTGGACCTTGGCATGACTGCTTTTGGGTTTGCCTCGGGCAGACACATTCCCTCCAACCTTCAGGACCAGGAGTATTTCTAGCTACACATTTGACACAGTCCTAGTGAGATCCTACCCTTCCTCTGGCCCCCCACCCTAGCCAGGGGGATCCTCTGTGTGGTAGGAGAATATATGTTCAGAGGAGAATCTGAAGGTCCTGGGAGCACCTGAGAGGCCACAGGGGTGCTCCAGTATCTTGACTCTATGGAGCACTACCTGTGAGGCTTTTGACAAGTTACTTCACCGTTCTGTAAGGAGGGGCTGTCGTGAGGAGCAAATGACAGTGTGGACCAGACTTTAGTGCCCTGCCTAGATGGCAGGAGCATCAGAACAGTCAGTCCTGCTTCGCTCTCAGAAGCACACCTGTTTTCCAATCCTCTTCCCTTAGTGGAGTTCTCCCAAGATGTGGAGAACACAGGGCTTCTTCTACCTACCCTGTGTGTCATGTCTCCAGCTCACTGGACTCTCATTCAAGGACCACATCGGCTAACGTAATGCTCTCTGCTAGATTTTTATAAGCGTAGGTGATCTCCTTAGCCACTCAATTACTGCACATTCGCTAAAGACTCGTGACTAAGACAGGCAATATACACAAGACCTCCAGAGCTAGAATTCCCAGCTCAGATTCTATCTGTCATGTTGATGTGTTACTTGACACCTTTGAACCTTAATTTCCTCTTCTAGAAAACTTAGCACAAAGAGAGATATTCAGATTATCCAGATATCTATCAGAATAATATATAGTTGCTAGGTGTCTAGATTCGGATAAAGACTGAGTGACAGCTGTTATTGTGTTTTTATTGTTGTTATACTACAATGTGAACAACCAAAATCGACACAATTATTCACTTACAAATGAAGAAGTGCCCACGCAGTCCTTAGAAACAGAGGATTAAAGAAAGCGGGTGTCTATGTGCCAGTTACAGGAAATGTTTTGATGCAACAGAAACTGGAGTGGTGAGTAGAACTGATGAGGAGCCATTGAAAGTCTTCCTTTTTGTAAATGTCATTGAGAAACAAATGCCTGGTGGGTGAAGAACACAGGAGGTAGTTGGAGTTGGAAGGAAATCCTAAAGGCTGAAGCTATGCAGTTTCTGTTAACTGGTACCATAAAAGAACCTTCTAGTACTTCTTTCCAGAGACTTCTGGGGAGTGAGTACACACTTTTACTCCTTAGGCAACTTCTTTCCAATGTCTGTCGCTACATGAAAAGACTTCTAGGGAAGGGGCACCACCTCTGTGCCCTAGGATCTTTGCCAAATATAGAGATTCCCATCAACCCCTACAGTGAAAATAGTTGTTTGAAACAGTATTTCATGTACAACTAGGTAGTCTTTCTTCATGTTTCCTACTATAGTGATCACGAGATCTTACTGTTTTTTAATAATCACAACCCTACCCTGTGTCTTCAACACAGTATTCAAATAAGTTCTTGATTCCATACAGAATCTTCCTTAGAGTCTCCCATGTTGAATTCGCGTCCAGTCGAGTGAGGCATTCAAATTAAAATATAGAAGGGGCCAGAAGGGGGCAGTGATGGGGCAGGGCTTGCTGGTGAAAGACAAATAACTGGTAGTTATCCTAGATGGCTGCAGGACACACAGAAAACATCTGGATTGAGCCCAGGAGAGGGTGCTACCTCCTTCCAAGATAGATGCTCCAGGAAAGGCTGGCAGTGCCTGTCACCTGAATGAGGCTCAAGCCAGGGCTCCCAGGCAGCCCTTGTAGCACCGCAGACTACCTGCCATTTGCCTGAACCTCCTCTGATACAATGGGCTTCTCTTCTAATCTAGATGGGCAGCAGGCAGGAGTCTTGGGAGCGTGAGGAGGGCAGCAGAGCAGATGTAAAGCGGACACAAACACAGACTTCAGACGAGGATGCTGGGCCTTGGCAGTGGTGTGGGAAACCCTCCATCACCTATCATCACCTACACCAGCCCCAAAGCATGTCTCGCAGCCATTGTTTCTGTATGTGTGTATGTGGTTTGCTTTTTTTTTTCTTTTAATTCAGAGCTAGAGGGCAGAGAGCACAGGCTTTGAGTAAGCCCTAACTTTTTTACTTCCTCCATGTCTGGCACTCTCCCTAGACTCCATGGTGTGTCTGGAAGAGTGGTCTGTCCTCTCTTTGTGACGTTCCTGATGCTTCTTCCCCCCAAGAGCCTCAGCTTCACGCCCCGTTTCTCAAGACTATTTACTTTCTGTCCATATCTTAGCTGCCAAATAATCATGACTAGCTTTGCAATAAGATGGAACTTTTGCCCAAAATGCACACACACCATAAAACCGCAGAAGCTGACCACCCACCTCTCTCTCATTTGTCTTCTGAAAGGTAAAGTGTTCTATTCTTTATGAACAGAAGCTCAAATAGCCAAAGAAACGTGAGCAAGAAGGAAAGGGAATGTCTAGCTGTGGTCCACCTGGGGATGTGAGTTAAAAGCGGCTTGGGCTGTGCTGCCCCAGGAGTCGATTCAGAAGGCACTGCTTCTATAGTTTGATGCTCACATACTAGAAAATGCAGCCATGTGCCTGCCTCCTACATGTGCCCTGGCAGCCGCCTAGAGTGTAAGATGTATCTGTTGCAGTGATGTTTCTAGCAACAAAACTGCCAGCAAATGTGTACTGATGGGAAAGCGGTTAAATAAATTTTGGTGCATCTACCACACAATGGTATACTATACACTCACATAGTAATGCACATTTATACTATTTTAGAAGGATAATTACAATTATAATTAAAATTAAAAATCAATGGAGTGTGGTGGTATACACCCATTATTCCAGAACTAAAAGGGTCATTGAAAGTTCAGGGTCTGCCTGGTCTACTTAGTGAGTTGCAGGTCCATAGCAAGTCCTTGTCTCAAAGCAAAGTGTACAATATATATTTGTGGTACTAGAGATGAAACACAGACTTGTACATGCTAGGCAAGTGCTCTACCATTGAGCCACATACACCCAACCAAAGACGTTAAAATATGTAGCATACTCTCCTTTATATGATATATTGCGATTTTCCATAGATGATAAATGTTATATAAATGGAATGTGTTTTGAAGAAGAGCTCTACACACACAAAGATTTTCCAGCAGACATCCTGAAATCTGGAATCTTCTACCCATTTTACTTCTGTAATAACACAAACCAGCCTCCAGGAGTGGAAGGCACCTCCCTCAGCTGTCATTAAGAGACTGTTGCATCCATTCATCCTTGTCTAGCTTTGTCTAGCTTCCAAGAGACAGAAACATAAGTGTGGAGGACAGTGATATGAGCAGGGACAAGTCCCTGGGGTGGAGGGAACCTGTAGGTTCAGGTCGCAGTAGCTATTGAAACACCCTTCCACCCTTCACTTGGTGCAGACGACAACAGACTTCCTTGAAGAAGCTGCAGGATCTTGGGTCAACTAAGTGTTGTGCCCTCGATGGCAAGTTAGCCAGCTGTGGTAGCTGGGGTCAGGGTCATTCGTGAAGACTTGCAACCCTCAAATGAAGCAAAATGAATAAATGTTCCTTTCTCTCTTGCATGAAAGGCCTTGGTAACAGTTGGTATAATGACTCCGACTGATCTCTATGTACTCCATCATTCATAAATTCAACTGAAAAGGTATGTCTGGATTTCAGATATCAGGACAGAGGGGGATCAAAGTATACACTCAAGGTCTCTTCAGAGGGGGCTGCTACTAGGCAAGTTCATCTACTTGCATTGGTCAAAAACCAGTCTCAGCCTACCTAGCTGCTAGAGAAGCTGAGAAATGCAGTCTTAGTACCAGGTCTTAATACAGGACCAGATTAACATGTGAGTCCTGTTATTATTCTAGAGGGAACAGGGGAGTACTGGTTCTCTATAATATGGATCTTACAGACCCCATCTTCTTCCCCACTAACCAGCTTTCTAAAGATTAGCTTGTCATCCCACCTTCTCTGCAGATGGCAGGGGTCGGAAGAGCATCCTGCTTCGTCATAGATGTTAATGAGCCCAGGAAAAATTTAGAATTTTGCTAAAACACTGACATTGAAGACAGTGTGACATCCTGGAATTTTCCCCGGTGCTCTTCCCACGCTGACACCGGCTCTAGAATCTTGAACATAATAGGTAGGATATACTAACTATGTGGAACAGGAACCATGCCATTCCCACAATGGCTCCATAATAAACGTCAATGGGATACAGTAGAGCGAGTCTGTGATGTCATTCACACACTATTTCCTGTGAATGAGACAATATGCACGGGAATAGCACGCTATTTATGCTATGGGAAAAGCCCGCGGGGCTTCAGACTTAGGTTCCTGGCAAAAGGAATTTGCCAACTGATTATACTGGGTCCCTGGGGGCTGCCAAGGAAGAGTTAACAGTCATAAAGGAATTGGGACTGCAGAACTCCCCGAGGTTAGGAAGGTCTGAGACTCTGCTCCCAAGCAGACGAGTGGCTGGCTGTCCAGGTCCAGCCTGGAACCAGCCTTTAGAACCACCAGACCGGGTGCTTATAATGTCTCAGCAAAGGGGACTTGGCCTGGCCTGCCCAGGCTGAGGCTAGCATTCTTTGACAGCCTTCCTAGACATTGAGGGCTGTCCCTTGGGCATATGGAGGAGGGGATTCTTTTATGTTTCCTTGCCTGCAGACCCGCCAGTCGGCAGTAAAAAGCCAAACATTTAAACTCTAAAGTTAAACCTTCATGTTGTCCTCTCCTGTCTTGTTAAAAAACAGGGGGGGGGGGGGGGGGGGGGGGGGTACTTTATGGTTCTTCGATCAATAAATAGCAGAGGGTACAGAAATAAAGGGGAAGAAAAACATTAGCAAGACGGCAATAGACTAAACAAGGCCCTTGCAGATGACTCAGCGGTGGGATCTCCAAGCTCGCTGGCAGATTTCCCTGGGAACCACACAGCACAGCACACGTGCTTCCGGCCGGCCGGAGGGGCCATGGTCACTGGGGCTCAGCATCTTTATCATTTGACATTGACCCCACCTGGCCCTACCCTCTTGGACCTGGGCTAGGGCGGTGGTTGTCCTTGCCAGTGAAGATCACAGGCTAGCCCTTCATCTTCTCTATGCAGCGGCCTACGTGGGCTCTCCCTACAGCATCGGAAAAGTTCCAACACGCCCCAACACCCACTCTTCTTACACCTTTGCCACAAGCCTTCTGCTCCCACCTTCTCCCTGACTCACTAAACGGCCAGGGTGTCTGTGAAATGCTCAGTCTGAGAGCCTCCTGTCCTCACATATCCCACTTCAATCCTCCTGCGCATCCTACTGACCCTGACTACATAGCCACTTCTAGAATCTGCCACTAGCCCTGAGTTACTACACAAACTTTTAAAACCATGCTCAGGGACTGCCCAGATGGTGCCACAGTTAAGAACACTGGCTGCTCTTCCAGGGGACCTGGGTTCGATTCCCAGCACCCACATGGCAGCTCACAACTGTCTGTAACTCCAGTTCCAGGGGATCCAACACCCTCATATAGACATAGATGCAGGCAAAAACACCAATGCACATAAAATAAATATAAATAAATAATTAAAATGGTCCTCACCAGGGGCCTTGGCTCTGAACACCTCAAAGACCTCCTCATTTCACAAGGAGTAAAAGCCAAAGCACTGGGTCTCACTTGTCCCACCTCTCTGACCAGTCTTACTACCCCCCCACACCCCCACGCCCTCACCCCACCCCACCCCACACACACTCCGCTTGCTGGCTTCACCTCTACCTTCCTGCCAGGGCCAACTAGGCAATGTGCTGAGGACTGTGTATTGAGTTATGGCCCGCCGGGCGGTGGTGGCGCACGCCTTTAATCCCAGCACTTGGGAGGCAGAGGCAGGCGGATCTCTGAGTTCAAGCCCAGCCTGGGCTACAGAGTGAGTTCCAGGACAGCCAGAGCTACACAGAGAAACCCTGTATCGAAAAACCAACCAAAAAAAAAAAAAAAAAAAAAAAAAAAGAGTTATGGCCCCTGTCTGCAGCCTTGCAAGGACAGCCCTACACTGAAGTTCTCCCAGATTTCCTTCAGCAGAACCCTCCCTGGACCCTTCACCCTGCTTTCCTTCCTAGGGCTTTACTCCACTTGATAGAGAGTGCATTTTCTTTTTCCAGTCTGTCCCTCTCCACTGGAATGTAAGATCCACGGATACAGCATTTTTTTTTTTCACTTGAGAACGATGCCTGGTACAGAGCAGACAAATATTTTAAAAATGAATAATGTTGTAACATGGCCCAGTTAACGTGCAGCTTACGGCAAAACAAACAGCCACAGCAACGGAAAACCAAGTCACCTACGAGGACATGTGCAATGTCCTTTTCATAACTGACCTTTGGAAAACCAGCTGTGGGGCTGTGAAGCTGGCTCAGAGGATAAAGGTGCTTGGCACCCAACCCGATGACCTGAGTAGGATCCCTGGGACCCACAAGATAGAAGGAGAAAACCAACTCTCACAGGCTGTTTTCTAGTCTCCACAGGTATACCATGACAGGCTTGCCATACCCCAAATAAATAAATATAATTCTAAAAAAAAAAATGTTAAAGAAAGAAAAAGAACCGTGGGTGAAAGGGAGTAGGGTTTGCACTGGAGGACCAGGAGTTCGAGCCCAGTCTGGCCCGCACAATTGGTAAATACTAGCCTGAGCTACACATGGAGACATTGTCACAGAAACCTAAGGTCCAGAGATATATTTTAGTGGCAGAGAATGCTTGCTTGACATGTATATAGGTAGCCCTAGGTTGGATCTCCAGCACTGGGGGTTGGGGGAGATGGCAAGAAAGAGAAAAAAGGCAAGAGTGTGTTGCAAACCCCTTATTTGTTGGATGAATGCAGAGAGAAAGCCATCAGTTAAATATCTACTTAATTAGATACATTAGTAGATACCTTAAGTATCTACTACATCTTGTGCACCATTCCAGTTCTGGAGATAGAGAATCAAGACAAACAGTTACCAAGAAGAGGGGTAGAGAGGGAAGTTAAAGGAGGAAGCAGAAGTTCTGTAAGGAAATAAATAAATGAACAAGATAATTTCAAAGAGTTACTAAGAAAATGTATTTTCAAGAAAGCTTAATGAAAACTGCCAGTGAAAACCCACCTGTTTTGTACACAGGGACTTCTGAGTCTCTTGCCCTTCCCCATCCCCCCTGCCAAGTCTTGCATTCTGTATCAAATACATGTACTTCCATTTTTATATATTATTACAAGTTGTGTATCTTAAATGAGCTAACTTATGACATATTAAATCACAGGCTACATTTGTAGTTACATGTGTGCATTGGTACATGTGTGCATGTGCATGATAGAAGTTGGCATCCAGTGTCTTCCTCTATTGGCCTCCACCTGATTCTTTGAGACATCCTCTAACTAAACCTGGAGTTCACAGATCCTGCTAGATTGGCTGGCCAGCAAGCCCCAGGGACCCATGGCCTCTGCCTCTCCAGAGCTGGAATTATAGATGTACACAGTCACACCCAGCCTTTTATATGGGTGCTGGGGACTGAATACAGATCTTCAGTGTGGCAAGCACTTTACCAAATGAACAATGTCTCCAGCCCTAAATGATGAGCTATACATCAAAGATAATATCTGGGCCTGAGGGTGGAGCTCAGTTGTAGAGCCCGTGGTTAGCATACATACAGCCCTAGCTTGACTTCCCAGTACCAGGGTGTGGGGACACCAGGTTAGGGAGGGGACTGTCTGCTGCACGTGGATTTAATGACTGATAGTTTCCTCTGCTGTGTGTCCAGGAGGCTCCCATTAGACATGAGCAGATGAATGCTCACAGGTCTTCAAAATCAAATGCCTGTGATTCTTTCTGACCTATGCTTGACTCCGTGGCCGTCTCTGGGCACCACTGACAAGGAGCACGCTTTCATTTTCTTGGAGCTGGTGGACGTCCCATGTGCATTCTTTGGTTCGCAAAGCTGAATGAAAACACAGAGCCCCTTAAAATAAAAATAGATGTGCTTGGAAATCACAGGGGATTCAGCTTCTGTTAGCCCTCGTGGTGGGAACCCACACTGTTACTCCAGCTTCCTATACACTTGGCAGGACTCTGCGTCCATTTGGAATAGTAATTCCCCAGATTTCAGTTTGGGAAGGAAGGAAAAAGTCACTGCATTCCAGCAGAGTCGCTCAGCAGAATCTCAAAAATCCAAAGCTTAAATGTCCATATTCTCCCAAAAGGAAGAAACGGTTCCTGATGACTTTACCGGGTTACGAACCTGCCAGAGCAGACTCTCGTGTTCAATGGATAAAATTCTGGTGCCCGCATTAGGTGTCCTCTCTGCCCCCTTACACATCAATTTTTCAAAGTCCAGGCCTTTCAGCCTAAAACTTCCAAGATGTGCACATCCCTTCTGTTCCTCCTCTGCCTCTGCGGGCTTCCTGGTTTAGAACCTGGAAACTGCAAGGCAGGGCACCAGCTCACCCTCAGAGACCCGAATCTGCTGTCACAGTCAGACCGAGGGCAAAAGGATGGAGACAAAAGGGGGGAGGTGGAGGTTGTCTCTTAGGGGTTTTGAAGTGGCCTGGGTGAGAGGCATGTCATCAGGGAGTGACCCAGTCCCAGGGTGGCTGCAGGCTGACAAAGTTGTGAGTCTGTGGATTCTACTTCCCTTGCCTCCATTTTTGGTTGGAACAAAGGGAATTGCGTGCACACAGTTACATTCCACAAGCAAGTCATTTCCTCTTCCTGTGGGAAGGCTTGGGAGGAGAAGAAGAGACACACCACAGAAATTCAGGACTGTGGTGAGACCGCCATATCCTCCCTCCTTCCTTCCCTCCCAGGGCTCCTAGCTTTCTCCACTTAATGCAAACATTTTACAAAGCTCCCCCATTCCTTGTAGAGAAACCCTGTTTCTACAACAAAATTATGGAAGGATTTCAATTGTAACTGTAATGTGAGGTGCTAAAGATAGGACCCAGATTTTCACAAATTCTAGGAAGCTCTCTACCACTGAACTACATCCCAGCCCAGAAGAATTTTTAAATTCTCCCTTCCAAATTTATTTGGCTCCAAGGAACTGATGTCTAAGCAATCCTTGGGAAATGAGAAAAATCTAAGGTACAGATTGTTTTCACATGCAATAAAGTTTTAATGAACAATAAACGCAAGAACTATTTGAGTAAAAACAATGCTAGCCATTGTCGGCATCTAGACATTCACTAATTTAAAAGCTGCAAGTTTATTTTCATACACTGGAAAAATATATTATTTCACAAAAACATTATATTTATAAATATCCCGTATTTGTAATATTTTTTCCCAAGATGAAATATGTCCACACGTGCTTAAAACCAATTGGCTCTGAGCTCTGTGCCCACGGAACCTCGCCGAGACAGCAGACTGGGAAGTAGTTCTCTCTAAAGCAACTGTAATAGAGCCTAAAAGGCTGCTGCAAACCCCAACTAGTGAATGGAACCTGAGCAGAAGGCCGGTTCCTATGGGCCACCCTTACCAGCCAGAAGACTCTATCTAGGACCAGCCAGTTGACCTGCACCCTTCTCACCTCCCTGCTACAGGAAGCAGTAATCCCACCGCAGTGCGTTATATTTCAGAACTGCTCTCCATCCCTGGGGGACTCTCCCCAGGCTGTCCTTCCTAAACCACTTGAATCTCATTTCTTCTGCAGCTGATTTTTTTTTCCCCCAAGATGTTAACAATTTCTGTGGAACCATCTGGATGTTATTAAGAAAGTGTCCCGAGTCCTCTGAGGCAGCTGGCTGTGGCCTCTTGCCTTGTTTCCTGTGTCCTGGATGTCTTAAGTTGACTTTCATAAGAACTTTGGAATATTAACTTAAAAAAAGAAACAGTCGGTATTTTTCAGCCACGAGCTCTCGCAGCTTCATTTCCCCAGTTGGGACTTCTCATTCTGCGTTCCCATCTTTGGCCCCCCGCTCTGGGAAGGATGAAGCTCTCGTCTATTTTAAAAACAGAAGGCGCCCGTGGTCAGGGGTGAACCGGAAATCCAATCTCCTCTGCTTTCCCTACTTAAGCTTCACAAAACTCCATTATGTTCTTGTTGCTTTACCGTCCTCAACATCCACTGCCTCTGCTCCAAGCCGAGACCCCGGAATCCCCGGCTAAAAAGTAAACACCAGCTGCTTGAGCCCTAAAAAGCTTTCTTGTAGCATATGAGGGAAGATCACGGGAAGGGAGGAAGGGAGGGAGGGAGGGAGCGAGCGAGCGAGCAAGCAAGGGGCAAGCCAGGCGGGTGACAGGTTCCGGGAATGTAGTGCTAACGTGAGAAAGTGAGAGAACGGATATGTGGCTTCTTTTCTACCCACTAGCCAAGAGCACCTAGATAAAGATGTCCCATGGCCCCAGCTTACTATTTGGAGTCTAAAAGGAGTTTGGCCATTGGCTTGCCTCATTCTTGTGTATGTGTTCATCTGCTAAGCCTTGAGTTTCAAACCTTGAGCACTGGCTTCCTCCATCCCTATAAGACACTCATGCCCATTCATCTCTCCCTCTGCCATTACTCCCAACCAACTCTTCAGCCTTGGGTTCACTAACAAAGACAGTAGTAGCATTCTGTGAGGTTTCGCTGGTTGGTTGGTTGGTTGGTTGGTTGGTTGGTTGGTTGGTTGGTTGGTTGGGGTGATGCAGATTGAACCCAAGGCCTCGTGTACACTAGGCAAACATTCTACTATTGGGAAATTGTGTCACACAGTCAATGCTATGGAGTCACTAATGAGCTTGGAACAACCACTTTACTTTGAAGCATAAGACACAGAATGGCCTTCTCGGAAGACTGCCTGACTCTCTCTCTCTCTCTCTTTCTGATGCTGGTGGGACCAAGTGAATTTCAGAAGGGAAACCATACAGTTTACTCTCCATTTTGAGTCCCTCAGAAGGGAGCTACTTGGGGCTTTGACTTCCCTAGCTTATTTGTGACAATACACAAGAACTTAGTGTCTCCTATAAGCTTCGTAATGGGTACTTGATAAGTGCTCTCACACCCCAGTATTCTTTAAGATAATTCAAGGTATAAAAGGAATTAAAAGAATAAGACAATGAGTCAGTTGTCAAAATATTGTCAAATTTGCCTGCTCCTGCTATATTTTTCTGATCCACTTGAAATAAATATAAATATGATGACACTTTCTCCCTAACTATTTCCTTAAATAATCTCTAAATATTTCCACAGTATCACTGTCAAATCCAAGAAATTTAATATGGAAGGAAATTACTTAATACATAATTCATTCAAGTGTCTTCAATGGTCATCTCATTTAACATCGTTTACAGTGATTTGTGTATTTGCATGTGTGTGCAGGTGTGCTTCATCTGTAAGTGCCCGTGTGGAGGCCAGAGGTCCACTTCAAGTGTCTTCCTTAATCATCTCCACCTTTGAAACTGTAATTTTGATTTGTGCATGTGGAGGCCAGAGGCTGATGGAGCTGTCAATTACTCAATGACTCCCCACCTTACCTTTTTGAAAACAGGGTCTCTCACGAAACAACACTCCCTGGTTGGCTAGAATGGCTGGCCAGTCAGCTCTGGGATCCACAACTAGAGTTGTGGATGGTTGTGGGTGCTGGGGAGCTAAACTTGGGCCCTCATGCTTTCAAGGAAGGCACCTTGCTGACTGAGCCATGTTTCCAGCTCCTACCTTATTCTTCGAGACCAAGTCTCTTCCTGAACCTGGTGTTCGCCATTTCTACTAGGCTTGCTGGACAGTGAGCCCCCAGGAATCTCCTGTGTCCACCCTCCCAGTGCTGGGCTGCAGGTCCACGCCGCCATGCCTGGCTTTTATGTGGGTGCTGGGCAATCCGAACTTCATGTTTGCACAAGGAAGCACTTCACACACTAAACCAACTCTCTAGGCCCACAATGCTTCAAAACAAACAAACAAATCATATACTTCAGATACAATTTCTCTCTCTCTTCGAGTGTACAATTCATGTTTCTAGTATGTTCACAAGGTATGCAACCAAAACATTTCACAACTCCAGGAATAAATTCTGCACCCCACTTTCTTCTTCCTGGTTACTTGGCATCAATAAATCTACTCTCAGTCTTTGTGAACTCTCCTGGTCTGGACAGTGCATATATATGAAACACACATTCGGGGTTCTTGGCATGGTTTCAGGGCTCACCATGTTTTAGCCAGTGTCTGCTGTTCATCTTGACTTCTGGTTGTGATTTTTCTCTTTTCCGAGAAAGAGGATCTCAAGCTCTGAATTGCTAAGTAGCCAAGGATGACCCTGACCTTTGACCCTTCTGCCTCTACCTCCCAAGTGCTGGCATGACAAGCATGCACCACCATGCCTGGTTTTATTTGGTACAGGGATGGAATTCACAGCTCTGTGTGGACTATGTCAGCCCTGAGCTAGATCCCCAGCCCTTCATGCCTACTTCTCACTAAATAGCATTTCATGGATATGTCACATTTTAGCAGTTTATCACTTCATAGACATTTGGATTGCTCTATACCATGCTTGGTGGTTGTTGTTCTGAATCAGGATCTAATGAAGGGCTACATACTACATTTAGCTGTCATGGCACTAGTTTCCTTTACTCTAGATTCTGCATCATTAATTCTAGAACATGAATTCGGACCCTGTAACATGTTCTTATCTGTTTTCCTCTTTCGCAGCGCCACGTTGGAAGAACACAGGCTGGTTGCTTTGGAGAGTGTCCTCATAGACTTGTCTGCTTTCTGTCCCCTTATTCCAGTTGCCAATTCTGGCAACAACGCTACATGGGTAAGGCTTGTACCTCCTACTGTATCACATCAGCACACACGTGGCATCTAATCAGTGATCCTAAGCTCTGCCATCGGTTAGTCAGTCAGCCACATATCCCACTGGGAAGACACAGGGGTGAAGGAAGATGCTAATGAAGCCCTCTAGCATTGCTTGTAGTTATCATCAGTTGTAGAGATCACGAAGCTAAAAGCAATGTACTCCATTACTCCGCTGCTGACAACATCCCTGCAGCTGGTCATGATGGTAATGCTTGCCTGAGCTGTTTTCCAGGAACTTGGTAAGTCAAAGCCGTTGAAATCCTTCTCTTGGGCCTCTGAAAGTGTCCAATGGGTAGCCTTCTAGTGTCAAAGATCCAAAGTCTAACTACCCTCAGAACACACTGATGCCACTAATTTCTGAACATGGGTCCTAGAAGAGTCCTAAGATTGGATTGCATACGTGCAGTCCATCAGTGACTCCACTTTTCCTTAGCTCCCGTCCCCTTTCCTCACACCATAGGTCACCCATAAATAACCCAAAACCCTATTCTTGGGAAGGCAGATTTGAGAACTGGGTTTCCCATTTCCTCGTACTTGGCCTCTTTGTGAAGAAATTCACTTTTGTAGTGATTGGCATACTATAAACAAAATGGGCTTGGTTCAGCAACACACATTTTTTTCTTGTGCATAATAATAATCTAAGCAATACTGTGTGAATATCATTTTCCCAATGATTTTTATTACCAGCACCACCACCACCACCACCATTTCCATAGGTAAGTACTCTAGATAAGTACTTTGCCACTGAGCTAGATCTCCAACCCTCCAGCAATGATATGAGTACGCTGTGATGAGTACTGTCTGAACCCATTACCATCATAAGATTCTTAGAAATGGGGATACATTCATTGTGCCAACATCATGGAGTGTACTTAGACAAATCAAGGGAAGTATGATGTCTCTAGGTATTCTCTCTTTCCCTCCCTCCCTCCCTCCTTCCTCCCTCCCTCCTCTCACACAAGAGCTTGTTATGTATCTTGTATCAGTCTGTCATGAACCCATGATCCTCATGCCTCAGCCTCCTGAATTCTGGATTACAGGTACGCCTCCACATCCAGTTTCTGGGCAATATAATCATACGGAACGTCCACTGTACATGTGGACCTGTTATTAACAAAAGCGTCATTATACAGCCTGTAACTGTATTATAAAAGCTCTAAAGCCAGTAATCTGACTTTGCTGTTCTATACATTCTTTCACATATAGACCCTGATATTCTGTGAAAGGAAGAAATAAAGCGGGGAGTCTCCCCTAATCCATCCCCCATCTTTTTAACCACTCTGAACTCCAAAGATGTTTTTCTTGAGAGTCGGTCTTGCTGTATAGACCTTGCTGGCTTAGACACTCTAGCCTGGCCTGGCCTTGAACTCATAAAAGATCCAGCCAACTCAAGAGATTCTTAGGCACTCAAATGCAAGCCAGATGTAGTTGTGTACACCTATAATTCTGTCTGATCCTTCCTTCTTCGCTCCCTCCCTTCCTCTCTCCTTCCCTCCCTCCCTCCTTCCCTCCCTCCCCTGGACCAGGGCTCAGTCTGGGGCCTCAGACATGTTCAGTTCCACCACTGAGCTACACCCTCAGGCTTTTCTCCCTCTTCTTTTCACCTGTTCTTCTCTATCCTTAGCTCCTACCCCAGTGTCCCTCCGCCAGGTTGGCCTCCCCCAAGGCCATGGACATAGCCAGCCCCTCCCGTGACCTGTTCCCAGCATATCCTGTGATTCTCCACGGAACACAGCAACCTGACAATTATGCAACTTCAGTTGGTAATCAGATGCTCCGTGTGATCCTGCCCTGGTGGGAGAGAAACACCCGGGGCAGTAACCAGAGCTTTCTGCCACATGCCTGGTGCCAACAGAATGCGTGCACATAGTGGGCAATCAAGAAATGTCTGTTCCTCAAATGCACAAATGAAGGAATTAAAAGGAATAGCTAACTTTATTACTGAACAAGACTGAACAGAATGCAGAATTCATACATAAATGAATACAGAATCAAGTTCATTACTGACATGAATAATTGGAAACCCCATTTCCTGTTCTCATCATCTTTCCTGGGGTCCTTGAAAAGATAGTTTGCATAGAGGAAATTGCACTTTTAATGACAAATTTGGGGACAATCTGCTCAGAATAGGCAGGAATTCATAATGAAATTAGGCCTGCTCAGACCACTCTCCTCCCTCTTCCTTCCCTCCTGGCTTCAGCTGGCATCTCCCACCGCAGCAGCAACAGCAGCAGCAGCAGCAGCAGCAGCAGCAGCAGCAGCAGCATCCTCTCCGTGCTGTCTCTTGCCAAGTTCATCAAACTGGCACCGAGCAGGAGAGCACCTGGCTGGGAGAGAGAGAGGGTGCTTCCCTTGGGCCATCATTAAAAGATGTGTATCCCGAAGTTATGGGCATTTATTGTCATCCTAAATGGGTCTTTAAACCTCCTTCACCATCTAACCTCAGGCCAAAGAAGCATCCAACCACAGATCTAATCACAACCAGAGCCTATGCACTTGCGTGTGTCTGTGGCAAGGTCGGAGGCGAGGCTGGGTCGTTTCTCAATATGTTTTTCTAACTTGGCTGCAGAGTCTGTCCAGAAAAACTGAAAGGAGGCATGTGAAGGAGAACGGTGACCTCTCTACAAACACTTCAAGGACCCAGAACTTGAGGTGGCACCACAGAACTGAGTGTGGGCCCTGAGACCTCGATGCCCCCAATGATTCACCCTGAAGACATTCTTGCCAGCACATTAGGGTACAAGAGGACAGACACATCAAGAAGTTTCAACCCTTCGATTTGAACCAGACAAACGGACGTCCTAGCATCTGAAACATCTTTGCAGCTTCAAAATCAGGAGAAATCTGCAGAAAGCCCTCGCAAATCTGGTCAATATTATTTGCTTATGCAACTCTGGTTTTGGTATCACCCCAAATTCAGAACTTTGACAGGACAATGACCGTGGTGACCTGGCATTGAGTTGGGTTTTTAGTCCCCTTTGCTAGGTGCAGAAAGGTGCTGTGGCTCACTGGGTTCAAGTCCCTCCCTGCTCCATCACTTTCTAGCTGAGACATGGAGGATACACACCCTCTATTCTGTGCCTCAGTTTGCTTAACTAGAATATGGGCATATGAATGTACCCTAGATATAATATTTGGTATCTCATGATTGTACTAGAGGTTTGGAATGGGTGTGGAATTCTTACTTTCAACAACAAAATAACAACAGTAATAAAAAAAATGGTAACAGTGGTGGTAGCAACTCCTAATATTTACTGAGTGCTTATTGTGTGAAAAAGAGAATAAGCTAAGTCCTTTACATGAATTATTTGAAACTTCAAAATAGCCTTTTAAGGTAGGTGCTATGAATGCTTCCATTTTATAAATGAGGAGACCAAGGTGCAGATTAACTAACTGGCCAGTATACCAAGTAAGGAGATGGTAAGGGTATGGTTTGAACCGTGAGAGTGGGGGCAGGGGGTGCCAGCAAACATTGGAACAAAGCTTAGTCAGTCTAGCTGTTTTCTGAGCCCTGAATGTCGACGGCCCCTTTTATGAGGTTCTCAGTCATCTGAGAGTGAGGGGAGAGACCGGGAAAGCAAGCAAGAGAAAAAAATGATAAAACTGTGACTGCAGAGTTTCCCACAAAATTCTAACATGGAGGACACCGTGAGAAGGAACTAGAAAGGGCAAACGGCCCTCCATGAGGCTCACCGGGAATTCCGGGAAATCTAGAACACAGATGGAGAAAGAGAAAGAACGGGAATAGGAGTGCACATAACGTCCCATGCAAAGAGGCAAGGAAGTGGGAAATATTAGCACGTCAGGGGAGCAGCAAATTCCAGGAGCAGAGTCGGAACAGGGAACACAGAGCTCACAGGACAGAGACAGGGAGGAGGCAGGTGAGTGGATTTCCATGAGCCTGAGAACCACACTAAGAACAATGCACTTTATCCACTGAGCATTTAGTGCCTCCAGGGTCATACATGGAGGGAGGAGGTGTGAAGGAGGAACAGAGAACCAATGCAAGTATGATACCTAAATTGATGAGCCCCGAGGAAAGGAGACAGTGTAGGTGGGGGAGCTTCTAGAACAGTCCAGACCAGACACTAGGGGGACCAGAATAAAACAATCATCAGAGAATGGAGAGAAAAACTTTGATCTGGATAACAGTGGAAAAGGTTGAAAGGCTCAGTGGTGAGTCAGGGCTGGTTTAGATGCCCATCATCACACAGATTCCCTCCCCAGAGACCTTTAAGTTAGGTACCATCAGCATGGCAGCGTCACAGAGTGGAAAGGAGCTTCTGAAAGATAAAGTAGTTCTCAAGGGCCAGGGTAATGGGGGAAGCAAAGCCGGCACTGGAAATAGAGCTTGTCTCACTGCAAAAGATCTGCCCTGCTATTGAGAGAAGAGGGGGAGCAGGAGAAGAGACGGGAAGCTCAGGTTTCATGCTCAGGTAAGGCCATTAACTGAGCTACAGATGAGCAGAGAGATGGAGAGGGAAAGGTGGGAGGCTCTGAACTTGACATTCTTGAATAGGACATCCTGCTGGTGTCACCGAGTACATAATACAGATACGGGAGAGGCTGAGCTGGGAACACAGAATAATCTTTCCGGTCAAAGCTACAGGGAGAGATGAATTCAGAAAGACCGAGAATGGAAAGAGCCTAGCCGGGAACTACAGGGGACCCCAACTGGTAAGGGCTCACTAAGGGACAGGAAGCAGAGATGGACCTCAGAAATGCTGGGGCAGAAGTTCACGTGGAGCAAGTTTCAAGAAGGGCAAATTGGTCAACAGAGTCTAATGCAGCACAGAAGACCGGAAAGGCTCGTGGTGCTCCCTGAGGTTCGCAACCAGGATGTCACCAGTGGCCATGGTGAGAACTCTGTGAACTCTGCCCTTCAGCAGAGGCCACCTCTCCAAAGGCTGGCAGATGGAGGACATCAAAGGCCCCATGAGACTTCTGCTCGCTTATTTAATATGTGGAGCACAAACGTGTTTATAGGTGGAGGGGAAGAAGCCCACAGAGACAGAGGGACTTAATCAACAGGAAGGACCTGAGGTTCCGGGGAGAGGATGAGAGGAGGAAAAAAGAAAACACTAAGATCAGCAACTAAAATGTATTCAATAGTTAAAATGAACAAAGACATTATGATGTTGTAATTAACTGTCATATAGACGAAGAAAAGAGAGATGAAAATCCCAGCGACTCTGTGTGTATGCACATGCAGGCATCTGAGTACACGTCAGTGGAGTCTGAACCAGAATTCTCAGAGTTTGGCTCAGTCTGGTAAGTGGGTGAGCTCTGATGGCTGGTATGTGGGGGATGGGTAGAGCAGAAGTAGACTGGGCAATCTGACTTGCCTGGAGGTAGAAAGGCCTTCACGGAGAATTGCATCACTTAGAGTAAGGTGGCAGGGAGAAATTAACAGAAAGACATGGGTGGAAATAGGGCAGCAATGAGGCATAAAACCTTCCACCCCCAAAAGACACAAGAGTAGAACGTGAAGCATAGCAACCAACCATGGGCGTCAGATGCTGGAAGCTTCTCATTTATAGGAGGCTGCTCCCACAAATAATAATTTAGTTAACAAATGACTCAGAGGGAGGATTTTGGTGAGACCGTGGTAGCATCGTAGTCTTTGAATTTCCCCAGATCCCCACCAAAGAACATTCTAAAATGGAAGAACAGGAGGATAGCAAGAAAATATTGGGCTAAATCAAGACTGAAGTCCAACAATGAAGATGCTCAATCCTGTGGCTCCGGTGGTAGCGCTGGGGCAGATGGCGTCATGACAGGAGAGCCGGTGGGCTTGGGTAGCCCAGCGGCTACACACTGTTCTTAAGCCCGCTCCGCTTGGTGCCTGAAGCTTGCTTCAGCAGATACTCCATGTTCCTGGCATCTCTATCTTCCTGGGGTCTCCACTGCAATTTAGGATTTGCCCTAAAAGCTTTATGCATAGACATTCGGGGACTCCCTACAGGGAGTCTGCTGCTGCTCCATGTCATCTGTACTCACAGCTTTTCTTTAGCACCTTGGTGTTGGCCTTCATGACCGCACCACTTTTTCATTCTACATATCTGCAAAACCAGCACCAGGCGGATCATGCTGTCTTAGTTACTTTTCTATTGCTGTGATAAAACACACCGTGACCAAGACAACTGATGAAAGCATTGAATTTGGCTTACGGTTTCAGACTATGGATGCCAGTATGCATGTTCCTCAAAAAACTAATATGAAAGACCTTTGGAAATGCCATATGGAAAACTGCTACTGTAGAAGCTTCTTAAAATATTTATGCAGGCATATCTAAAACAAGTTACCCTACAGAAGGGAGAACAATGTTCTCACAGATACCATAGTGTGGGGAATGGATGACGTCCTGAATGAACGTGTATTACTAATGTGAGTGTGGCCATGCCAAGGACTCTGATGCCTTGAGAGCCATAGATCAGGCTGTGAGAAACGGCAAAGCCTTTCCCTGGTTGGGGATGTTGATGACCATTGATCTTTAGCTAAAACCAGTGTATGGAGAAAGTATTAACTGAAGCTTCCTCCTCTCAGATGACTGTGACCTGCGGCTGCTCCCTACAGAGACCTCCCACCGAGATTAGTTTAACCCACCTGGTTCAATGTAAACGGTAATTCCACTAAGTTTCCCAGCTGCTGTTGGTACATCACCATCAGCACCCACATCCACTTGATCCCAGACTTTTCCGTATGTGTGTCTATCATTTCTTCATTCCCCTTTGCCCCAGTTAGGCCAATCCCTAAGCCATGGAGGTCATGGCACCACAGACCATCAAATGAAAAAACTCAGTGCCAGGTATGGGTTACCTCTCTTTAAGTTACTGGTCAGCGAGGTTCCCCGAACATTACAGGACATGACTTGGTTACTCTCTAGAACTTGATAGTAAGATCCAATTGCTGAAGACATCACTTTAGTTATAGGATGTGGAGAAAATAAGGACAGTTACCAACCTGGCAGCTTCATCTGTACTGGTGAGCTTTTATAGTATTAAAAGATTCCACGCATGCTAGCCAGGAAAAGTCATCAATAGTCTCGTCCAGCTGTGAACCTTGCTATAATAATGACTGGCCTATCAGAATATGCCTACCTGTGCAATAGTAGCATGAATGTTATTGGACCAACCATTTTCTGATTTAGATTGAAAGCCTGCTCCACAAGATAGAATTCATGGTTTGTACTGTTAAGCAGGCCAAAATCTCATGATCGGCTAGGTCATGGGCCCCAACCGAGACCCTAATACCACTACTCTACTATATGGACATAGTATTAAATTGCCCTCTAAGTTCCTATCTTCACACCCATAGATTAGTGCGTTTTATCCCTTATTAGAGAAGTTGCAGAGACCTAGAACTAGTCAGTGCGCAGAGAATAAAAGATTGAAGTGCTCAGATATACGTGCGACCTCAACGTCACACCCCCTCCTCACGAGGGGCTGAGGTCATTGCAATGGGTGAGGTAGCAAGACTGCAAGATGCAGAGGCCGTGGGTGGCTACAGGGAAGCCATGGTCTCCAGACACAAGGCAGTGGCACAAGTGAACTCACAGTGGTTCTGACAGCATGCACAAGATCTGCACAAGCTCAGGCCAGACCAGCAAGGAGTGGAGAGGTGCGCACAAAGCCCCGCCTCTGACGGAGGAACTACTGGCAACTGATAGCTGCTAAAAGGCGGAAGAGTCCATCTTCTTGAAGAGCGTAGGCCCCTGCTACACTTACCATACCCCAACAGAAAGCCACAAATCCAAGATTATATTATTATATGGGTGGCAGAAACGGGACTTGATAGGTTTAAAAAAAAAAAAAAGACACAAAATTTGATGGGCAGGGGAAAATGGAGTTGAACTTGGAGAAGGTAGGAGAGGGGGTAAAGATAAACATACTGTGTGGTTTTCAAAGAACTAATAAGAAAATAAATATGAAAAAGGGAAGTAATCAGCATAGAATATTTTTTTCTTTAAAATATTAGGCAAACCAAATTGATTGTGTGTGTGTGTGTGTGTGTGTGTGTCTGTCTGTCTGTCTGTCTGTCTCTGCCTCTCTCTGTCTCTCTCTTTCTGGAAGCATAGTTTATTGAGGCTATTTCACAGCAGCAGGCTGCTCACTGACCCCAGTCTTCCTAATGTTTCCTTAGGTTCAGTCTTTAAGGGACACAGCTTAGTAAACTGGCCTTGGAGCAGCCCTGGATCCCCAGCCCCCAAATTCCACAGTCCCATCATTAGGGTTATCTAACACCCTTTCCTCCAATTCAGGCAGGTTCCCTGATCCACTGGGAGCCCATTAGATCACTACTTTTTTCCAGGTTACTGTCTTCCAGGGATGGAAAACAAAGAAAAGCTAACGTGGACATTCCTGTATGTGAGACAGCAGCAAAGGGCCGGCTTTGGTTCACTTTCTTGAAATCTTCTGAGAAGAATGAACGGAGAGACTTATCACTCTATAGTTTAAACCCCGGCCTCATTGCCCTCTGGGCATTAGGATAACTCCAGTTCCAAGAGAATCCAGTGCCCTCTCTGGCCTCTGCTGGTACTGCATGCATGTGGAACACAGACATGCAGACAAAACACCCATATACTTAAAATAAAAATAAATAAATATTTAAAAATATATATTATGGCATTTCACATAAATGAAACAACCTTACACCTGCAGAATTCCATTCTATCTTCATTTATCACGTAATCATTTTTATAAATATTCAACAATACTAAACTCCTACATACAATGTCCTCATTTAAAGGAAGAAGGGGAAATTGCCTTTTGTTCAAACATCCATGTCCAGAACTCTTCAGTCCCTCCAAAGAGTCAGATCTCTCTAGTCTCATTTCTTACCAAGCTAAAAAAAAAACACAAAACAAAACTCCTCCTCAGCATTCCTTGCAGCATTGAGAGCCGGCCATGAATGCTCTTCACTTCCCTGACCTAAAAACGTCCTCCTCCAACACCTTCCCCTCTTTTCTTTTCTAGTTTTTGTTTGTCTGTCTGTTTTCTATAATGTTGGATCCTAAACTCAGGTCCTTGCGGGGGATGTTTTGCCACCCCACTCAGCCACACTCCCAGCCTGTCCTCCTCATCTTTTTTTTTTTTTTTTTTTTTAAAGATTTATTTATTTCTTATGTATACAGCATGTATGACTGCAGGCCAGAAGAGGGCACCAGATCTCATTACAGGTGGTTGTGAGCCACAATGTGGTTGCTGGGAATTGAACTCAGGACCTCGGGAAGAGCAGCCAGTGCTCTTAACCTCTGAGTCATCTCTCCAGCCCCTGTCCTCCTCATTCTGAGAGGCATATGATTCTGGGCTAGGGTGATTATTTTATAATTTCTGTCCTGAAGTTATTGTTGGCTGTTTTTCGCATGTCAGGAGATAAGGAAGTCCACGGCCACTCTGCCTCCTCTCTACCTGTATTATCCTTTTCTTTGCTGTAGATGGCCATGCTACGAGTGTACTTTTCTCTCTTAGTTCTAGTTGGAGGTCACTCGATTTCACAAATGGTTAAATGAATAAATTTTACTAAATATAAGCCATAATTCCTTCAGTTATTTTTTCCAGTTCTTAGTCTCTGATTCTTCAGTTGTGCCCTAGAGATTGAGAATGAAGTACAGAACCTTCAGACTCTAATATTTCTCCGTGTAGTATATGCCGTTATCTTATTATTTCAAGATCTTGACTTGAATGTCTAAGTTCCCAGTTCTATGTCCCCTAGGAGGCAGCAGCAGATGGTTTTGTTGGGCTCTGAACACCTGACTCCGGCCTGCTTGGAGACTGTCCCATACACGCACAACTCAGAGAGCTGCAATAATTTTGTATAGAGTTATAGAGCGAGTTTTGAGCACTTCCTTTGATCTATTCAGCTCTGTAAGTGTGGACTCCCTTCCAATCATGTCTGCCAACTCTTGTCAATATATCTCCCCCGGCCCCGAGTCTATAGCTGTTATCTGTGTGAGTTGATGTGAGCAGAATTAGTTTAGTATTATTGGAAATGTTTCATCATTTTTTTCAGTGGGGTCACTGACAAGCACTTACAGAGATAATTTTGGCTGCGGGGTTAATAAATGTTATCAGCGGTCAATGGGGGCAGCAAGGAAATCAATCATGAAGCCGCCACAATGTGCCAAGAAAGAGTTGGCCACATGGCTTGTACAAAGAGAGAAGAGATGGGGAGAAGTAAACAGGGATTAGATTTGAGTGTGAAGGTCAAATTATCAGGATTTACTAAGTGACTGGATGTTGAGGGAAAGGAAAGAGGACTTTAAGACATTCCTAGGGGTGGAGGGGAGAACACACTTAGTCTTTCAGTAAACTCCGAAAGATTCAGGCAGAAGCAAGCTGGGGTGGGCTACATTGAATGACAGATACTAAGTTTGAGATGCCAGTTAGATATTAAAGAAAAAACATCAAGAACATGGCCAGATCCATCTCCCAGAACTCCAGAGTTCAGGGCTCTGGAGATGAAGTCACAGACCTGAAGTCTTTATATATAGTATAGAACAGAGTGAGGTTTTCAAAGTTTAATGGATAAAATGAGGACTCAATGGTAGATGCAATCCTAGCACATCCAAGGCCCTACATTTGGTTCCCAGCATAGCAAATAATAATATACTATCATCATCTTCATCATCATCATCATCATCATCATCATCATATGTAAGGACCGGGCCCTGCTGAGAAAAGCGAAGATGAAGAAACGTGGTACCGGGAATTCAGTCTTGGATTTGCCAAAATTTTTGAGCTGAGAAGAGGTCAGCGAAAGAAAAAGCCAAAGAAGATCCAGTGAACTCGGAAGGAAAGCCCCAGCAGGGAAAACGGTGTGCTAAGGAAGAGCAGTGCTGGTGTGTCCTCTGGTACAGTACCGACTACCATCAGAGTCCTGCACAGCGGACGGGTGCCGAAGTGGGCGGGTCAAGACAGCAGAGAAGGAGATCATTTTGAAGTCTTCCTGTGAATCGGGGGAGATGTGGACAGTGGCCGAGAGGCGCCAGGAGAGAGGAAGCTCCTTTGGGTTAATATTAGAGCTACCAGGACATGCTTGTACACTAAGAGATCTTCACCCCATCACCGTGCTGTGTGGGCACAGCTGGGGCTGAATGCAGCTGCCTGTTCTTGGCTCCTTTTTTTCTCACTCCTTATGTCCCTAAAGAGGAGAAAAGG
>CABHPP010133942.1:0-34673 GCA_902168425.1 Peromyscus attwateri
GTGGGGGTAATGGGGGGAAAAAGTCAGGGGAAAGAGAGCTTAGGGGAGCAGGAGGTCCCAGCTGGATCAGGACAGAGTGGGAGAACAAGGAAAAGAGATACCAAGATAAATGAAGACCCCATGGGAATAGGAAGAAGCAGAGTGCTCCAAAAGTTATATAGTTTTAATTGTTGTACATGAAGCTATATAACTTTGAATTTCTTGATAGAATTCCAGGCAGTGGTGGCACATGCCTTTAATCCCAGCACTAGAGAGGCAGAGGCAAATAGATCTCTGTGAGTTCGAGGCCAGCTTGGGCTACAGAGTGAGTTCCAGGAAAGGTGCAAAGCTAGACAGAGAAACCCTGTCTCAAACAAACAAACAAACAATCAAACAAAAAACCAAAGCAAAACAAAAAACAAAAACCACAAAAAAAAACAGGATATTCTGAGAGAGTACATTCAATTTTGAGTATTTAATAATAGAATAAATACATCTATGCATGGTATCAAAATACAGACAATATTAAGTAAATCAAATGCTTTCTCTCATAAAGCTGGCAATCCAGTATGGGAAAACAAAAATTAGAACATAGTTAAAATTAATACCTATGCATTATCATTATAATATTAGCTACCATACAGTAGCAAAGGTTGTAGGAATAAGAGATTTTAAGGTAATTTTGTTGTTGTTGTTTTTGATTTTTCAAGACAGGGTTTCTCTGTGTAGTTTTGGTACCTGTCCTGGATCTCTCTCTGTAGACCAGGCTGGCCTCGAACTCACAGAGATCTGCCTGGCTCTGCCACCCTAGTGCTGGGATTAAAGGTGTGCACCACCGCCGCCCAGCCCTTAAGGTAATTTTTAATTAAAGTTTTATATATAGAGAGAATATTAAACAAAGAGTAGCAGCAGGTAAGTGTTCTTTTCTAACTTTCCAGAATTTGTTACTTTTTGTTTTCTTGATCATAATCATTTCCACTGGGGTGAAAAGAAATCTCGACATTGTTTTGTTATATATTCCCCTATATAGCTAATGAAGATATAAAAAATTAAATTATTGTCTATTTATTTTACTTAACTTTCATTGATGAAATTGTTTGATGATTTAACTCATGAACATGACAAATTAGGGATACATTCAATACCTCTTTTCCTTTTCTCTCCCTAACTCTTATTTATTGCCTTACCTCAATAAAAATTCCATTCCCACAACCACATATTTCTGTTTTAGTTTGTGACCCAATCTATTAACCAGAGTAGCCTGTGGGACCTCAGGCATAGAGCTGAAGTCTCTGGGCTCTCAGTTGGGTATGTAACTGAATACATTGATTTTTTTTTCTTCTCATAAACCATGAATAGCCACTGATTCAAGAGGGAGAGTTAGGATCCCATGAATCCATCCTTGAGCCATAACAAGCTATTGACAGGGCCCATATTATATTTATTATTTCAAAACTGTCTGTTAATTGCATTACTCCATTGATTGACTGGAATATTTAGGCTTTCAAGTGTTTACTTGGTACTCTCTTCTCTGAGGAGACTATTGCTCCTGCTCTCAGCATTCTTTAGTTGACTGTAGTTCTCTATGATGCAAGACATAGAATGTTGTGTGTTCTTCTCAGTCTCAGTTTGCTTACTACATTGGACTAATTCATGAAGCATTCATCTATAAGTAAAATAGAATATTATTAGCATGTTAACATCCTTCAGTCTTTAAGACTTTGTATTGTTGCAATGAAGTTCAATTTAGTTCATATATTGGAGAGAACCCAAGCATTCTGTTTATCACACTGTGATACATTTCTCCATTCAAGTGCTTTGTTATACAGATGGATATGGAGTTGTATTCTTTACTTATTTTTATTTTTAGATTTTATTCATTTTTATATTGTGGATATGAGTGTTTGTCTGACTATATCTTTGTACCAAATGCATTTTGTTCTTTGGAAGGCCAGAAAAAGGCAACAGATCCCATGTTGCTGGAGTCACAGAGAGTTATGAGCAGCCAACTGGGTATATGGAATTGAATGTGGGTATCTGAAATAGCAACCAATGGTTTTAACTACTGAGTCATTTCTTCAGCCCATAGTGTTTTAGGTGGCAATTAAAAATCTTATTCTGTCACTTTCACCAGAATTTTGATATCTTGAACTATCATAGTTACAAACTTTAGCCTTCTGGCTATTCAAATCAATAGACACTCCTAGAAGGGCCTACTCCAGTACTATTCAATATATCATATATTCTGCCCTTTCCTCTTTCTTCCCCATCCCTCCATAATTGACTTTTGACAAAATCGCTGTTTTATACAAACTTGCATCAAAATGGCTCATGCTTTCTGTTTTGTTGAGTTTGAGAATAGTTTTTGAATATAGCATGCACATAATACTGTTAAAGTTGCCTTGCCCCTCTCTATTAACCAAGTAAGACTTTGCTATTGTCATCGATTAAATGTAATCTTAGCCTGGAGGTTCAAAATGCTGAAAAGCTGCCTTTACATAAGTGTTACTGGTAATTGGATTCGCTCACAATATAATTGTTAATAGAAGTTCATTTTTTAGAATGTTTGTTGTTGGCAATTCAATTAATTACTAGAGATTCAATAAACCAAGCAGTATATACTGATAATTAGCTTACTAAGGATCTTATTAATTGGTATTTGGGTAAGCAAACCTTATATAAATACAAAACTCATATTTTAATCAGAAATTTAAAGAAACTTTATTTTGATTTTTATCTTTTCATATATGCATAAGAAAATAAAAATGATGTTTTATTTATTTGCAATACAAGAAAAAGTGTGTTTCTCAAATAAACTTATTCTGTGAAAGATGAAAGTAAAATTCAACAATCCCCAGTCCATTTTCTTCACATTAAGATGATTTCATTCTCATGAAACTCAAAAGTTCCTTTAAGGCAAAGAACACTGTTAAAAGGTCAAAACAGCAGCCTACAAAATGAGAAAAGGTCTTTACAAACCCCACTTTTGACAGAGGACTGACCTCCAAAATATATAATATAAAGAACACAAGAAACTATATACAAAAAAATGATACAATAAAAAATATGGTACAGTTTTAGACAGATAATTATGAATAGATGACTCATAGACACTTAAAGAATTGTTTAACATCCTTGGGAACAATGGAAATGCAAATCAAAATGACTCTGAGATTCCATCTTACACCTGTCATAATAGCTAATATCAAAAACACTAATGACAGATTATGGTGGAGAATATGTAGAGCAGGGGGAATATTCCTCCACTCCCTGTGGAAGTGCAAACTTGTACATCTACTTTAGAAATCAATATGGAAGTTTTTCAGAAAATTGGGAATCAATCTGCGTCAGAACCCAGCTATACCACTCTTAGGCATATACCCAAAGGATGTGCAATCATTCCACAAAGACACTTGCTCATCTACATTCATAACAGTGTAGTTAGTAATAGCCAGAACCTGGAAACAACCTAAATTTCCCTCAGCCAAAGCATGGACAAAAAAAATGTGGTACTTTTACACAATGAAATATTTCTTAGCTATTAATAACAGTGACATCAGGAGATTTGAAGGCAAATTGATGGAATTAGAAAAATTCACCCTGAATGAAGTAACCCAAACCCAGAAAGACAAACATGATATGTACTCATTCATAATGGGTATTAAATGTAATGTAAAGGATAAACCATAGTAAAATTCACAACCCCAGAAAGACTAGGTAGCATGGAGAGCCCAAAGGGGGATGGAGATGGGATGCAGGTACAATAGAACGATCTCTTGGGTAGACTCAGGGCTGGCAGAGATGGGAACATGAGGGAATGGTTTGAGGGGTTGGTGGAGGGGGAGAGTAATGAAAGAGATGCTTTGATGGGGAGACACATTATGGGGTCTGGTAGAAACCTTGATCAAAGTAAACTCTCATGAATCTACAAAAATGACCCCAGCTAAGACTACTTATCAATAGTGAATAGGATAAGTAGCCTGAACTGGTCATCTTCTGTAATCAGATTGATAACTACCTCAATTGTCATCAAAGAGCCTTCATCCAATGACTGATAGAATCAGATGCAGAGATATACAGCCAAGCACTGTTGAATAGAAGAAAGAAGGATAGCCTTGGGAAGGGAGTTCAAGGTCATCACAAGGGAACCCTCAGTAGCAACTAACCTGGGCACCTAGGAGCTCCCAGACTCTGGACTGAGCATGGGACTGATCTAGGCCCTCTACATATGAATGACAGTTGTGTAGCTTGATCTATTTGTGGAACTCTAGTGGTGGAAGTGGGATCTGTTTCTAATGCTTTGGCTGGCTTCCAGGAATTTATTCCTCATTCTGGGTTGCCTTGCCCAGCCTTAGTGCAGGAGGAGGAGCTTGGTCCTACCTCAACTTGATATGTCATGCTTTGTTGACACCCATGTGAGGTCTGCCCCTTTCTGAATTGAGGAAAAGGAAGAGTGGATTGTGGAAGGGTGGGGGTGGGGTGAAAAACTGCAATTGGGATTTAAGACAAATGAATAAATTTAATTAACTGAATTGATATTAATAAAAGGTTGATGATTAAAAACAAGATGATGTGCTCCATCTGGACAGTGTAAATTTTGTGATATCCTTGTCATCATTAATTTCATGTATCTAGACACCTCATAGTGCCAAGTTTAAGCATTTTTTAGTGTATCTGAGGAACTGTTGGGTTTGCTTGATTTAGTTCACCTCATTTTTGTTGAACTATCTTTCAATGTTTTGTGTTTATTATTTTACTGTTTGTTTATTTATTTACCTTTACTTTTATTTCTGCCCACCACTAAGTCCTTCTCTTATTCGCTGTGGGATGTTCTGTATGGCAAATGTGTTGCTCTGATTGGTTAATAAATAAAACACTGATTGGCCAGTAGCCAGGCAGGAAGTATAGGCAGCACTAACAGAGAGGAGAAATGAGGAAACAGGAAGGAGAGGGAGAGTCCTGCCAGCCACTGACAGCAGCCACCATGACAAGCAAGATGTAAGGTACCAGTAAGCTACGAGCCACGTGGCAACTTATAGATTAATCGAAATGGTTTAATTTAAGATAGAAGAAGTAGATAACAAGAAGCCTGCCATGGCCATACAGTTTATAAGTAATATAAGCATCTGAGTGATTATTTTATACGTGTGTTGTGGGACTGCGGGGGATTGGTGGGACCTGGAGAGAAGCTTTCCAGCTACACCTCTTCAATGTCCTATTGCTGTTAAGAGACACTATGACCATGGCAACTCAAATAAAGAAAAACATTTAATTGGGGCTGGCTTACAGTTCAGAGCTTTAGTCCATTACCATCATGATGAGAAGCATTGTGGCTTGCAAGGCAGATATGATGCTGGAGAGATATTTGAGAATTCTGTATCTGGATTTGCAGACTATGGGCAGAAAGAGAGAGAGAGAGAGAGAGAGAGAGAGAGAGAGAGAGAGAGAGAGAGAGAGAAAGAAACTGGATTGGGCTTGAGCTTTTGAACCCTCCTCCTCCACCCAGTGATATACTTCTTAGAGATAAAGGTCATACCTACTCCATCAAGATCACACTTTCAAATCCCTACCAAATAGCCCCACTCACTAATTACCAAGCATACAAATCAATGAGCCTTTGGGGGGGGCATTTTTATTTAAACCACTGCATTCCATCCCCTGACCTTCTAGGATTGTAGACACATCAAAATCATAAAAAAAAGTAATCCAGTACAACTTCAAAAGTCCCATAGCCTATCACAGTCTCAACATTGTTTAAAAATTCAAAGTTCAAAGTCAAGTTTGTTCTGAGACTCATGGCAATCTCTTAACTGTAACCCCCTGTAAAACAAAAATCCCAAAGCAGATCTCATACTTCCAACATACAGTGGACCAGAATATGCATTACCATTTCAAAAGTGAGGAAAGTGAGCATAAAGAAGAAATACTGAATCTAAGCAAGACTGAAAACCAGCTGGGCAAACTCCAAACATTGTATCTCCATGTCTAAGGTCAAAGCCATTTTCAGATATGCAGTTCCTTTCAGTTTTGTTGACTGCAACACACTTCTCTTTCTTGGGCTGGTTCCATAGCTGATCTCCAGCTTTCCTTGGCAGGAGTCTTGTGGCTCTGGTATCCAACATCTCTGGATCTCCAAGAGAGCCAAGGCTTCATCCTCATAGCTTTCTAGCAGTGATACCTCAGACCCAAGCCTGGCCTCAGTGGCATTCTAGTCGCAAAGGTAAATTCCGTATCACCTTTCTTGTATCCTTGACTTTAAAGCCAAAATCATGCGACAGGAGCTGTCTAGTCCTGCTAGATATTGAGACTAGAACATGATTCTGTCATTCACTTTTTCACCCCTTTCTATTTTCTAAGGTTTCCTTCACAGCCTAAACTTGGCTGTCATAGAACTTGCTTTGTAGAGCAGCTTGGACTCAAACTCAGAGATCTGCTTGCCTCTGCCTCCCAGTCCTGGGATTAAAGGTGTGTACCACCAAGCAAACCCCTAAGCTTATCTTCAATTCCTTTTCACAAACTGGAAGCTTGGTTGGGTGAGGTCTTGCCCTGAGGTAACCATTTTCTTTATTCCATCTAGGATCAGGATTTTCTTTAAATTTTTATCTCTGTGAGCAGCAAACTTTGCTGTATTTCACTCCCTGGTGCTTCTTTTATCCTCAAACTATATATTTTGTATTTTGCCTTGCTTAGTTTACTCCTTTTCATTATAGATCTGCATAAGAGCAATCAATAATAATAACAACAGTTTCAAAATATTTTCTGAAGATAAATTCTTAATTATAATGAAATTTAGGTGTCATAATTCTTTACTGTATCTAAATGTTTACCATATTTCAATTTTGTTTTCTTCTTGTATATCCTCATCAATGAAATAATCTTGATAAATTGTCCTATGTGCAAGAACAGTTTATGCCATTAATTAAAATGCTAATGATAGTAGAAATTTTGCCCATACAGACAGAAAAGTAACCATTTCAATGCCAAGGGGCCTTGACATGTGATTAAGCTCAATTATAACAATACAGGGCTATAGATTTTAATATTATATTCATGTAAACTAAAGTGACTATGAATTCTTTGGATTATTAGTCTGGTAAATATAGATTTTATTTTACATTAAACAGGGAAGAGATTTGCCTTTTGCTTTAAATTGTAACAATAATGACAACAAACCTATTTGAAAAATGTACCCTACTTTAATTCCCAAGGCTTGTGGAATCCAATTACCAAGTGTTAACAATGGCAAGTAAGCTTATTTCAAAGAACATGTAGGGTAATGAAGATTTGGTTATCTATAAATATGCTATATTTTAATTATATGGACAAATAATGAAAAATACTTTTAAACATAAAATTGTTTTCCTGTTCTCTGTGAGGTATCATTTTTAAAATCACTTTTATATTTTATCTATTCAGAGATTCTATTGTGTTTTTGCCTCACAGACATAAAAGGCAATTTGGCCTTTACTCTAGGGATTTATAATAGATGTTTGCAATAAAGCAATTCAACCATAAAATACACCCACTAAAAGGATGGTTAAATGACTGTTGTATAAGCTCCCTGGCTTTTCTTTTAAAGTTATCATAACATTTTCAACTTTAACAACACAATCACCATTAAGCAATTACTTAGAAAGTCTCCTGTTAGGGGCTATTTTTAAGAACTAAAGTTATTCTGTTGAGCAATCAGGAAGAAGATGTTCCAAACAGACATTCTAAATAAACATTTAAAATAATGTTTAAAAAATGGTTAATGGAATGGTCTAAAACATAATAAAATGTAAAAGAATGAACAAAAATTTACATGCTGATTTTTTTCCAGATGAAATGATTTTGTTTTATTCTCCATGATAAGGAGAATAAGAATAATTAAGATGTTGATTTATCAATGATAAATGCTAGCATAGTAGATAGAAAATTGGAGGAATGGTAAAGAAACAGAAAGATATTATGCATAATTGATACATTATCAAATATTTATGAAATCACAAATTATGTTCACCCTAGTATCCTGCTTTTAACACCAGGGACGTCAACACACATGAAGCACATGCTCAAATAAGTTCATTGCATAGTGAAATTAATGACATTAGTAAACACATTTACATAAATGTAAACATAAAGTGCATACTTTTATCACAAAGTGCTCGAATTTAAGACCCAAGTGGCAGCCATCATGTGTGAGAAACATACATTTTACAACATTTCTTACAAATACACAAAATCAAAACACCAACTTATTAAGAAGCTGAAATATAAAGCAGGGAGCATACCGAAAAAAAATTGTTCAAATACATATTTTTATGTTATCCATGATGTCAGCATGTATTACATAGTACAAATATAGCTTGCTAGTAAAGTGTGATTTGTCAATTGGTTAGCAGCAAAACATAGGCATGTATTTTGCTGAAGTTAAAAATACGTCCTGTACAATATTTTAAATATTTACTCGTTTCATGAGACTGCTTTAACTTCTTGATCTCACCAGAATAACAGCAAACACAGAGCATAAAAGACAAAACCTGATGTTGATATTACACTGCATTTCTGATCCTACCATCTTAAATACAGAAAACACAGAGACTTGAATGTATGATCAGTAATGTTTAAAATAGCCACTAGCAGTCTTCATTGTTTATTCTCAATAAAAATGCATTTAGTCAGGGGTTATAAAAATGACTTTTAAAGACAAAGAACTTCTGTGCATATATTTACAAAGGAATGTGTTACTGGAAAATATGATTTTTACCATTCATTATTGCCTCAGATTATTATAGTCATAATCACAGGAAACTTAGAGCATATGCATAAGGTAGGACAGAGTAATGGACCTGTGTTACCCCACTATTGTTCTTAAGTGGCCTACACACCAAGAGAGATTGAGGGATCAGTGTATATGGTAAAAGCAGGATAAATGAAAATTCCCTTTAAATTGTTCTCTAAGCTCTATGTAGACTCTCACTTATATCTCAATAAGTGATATGTCGATATGTGGTATTCCAGTTGTCAAATAATGATTAAAATTTTAATGCCAGAAATGAAATCCAAAATAAGAGTAGTCATCAAATAGTATTCAAAATAATCTTCATGTATAACACCATAAGTACCTTTAATAAACACAAAATTATTATAAATAAACATATTTCAACAATGTTAATGAGTTTCAAAGCTGATAGTAATGGAAATTCTTATAAGCAATTAATAGAAAATAGGAAAATGATGGGTTTTTTTTCATCTGAAAGGAACAGGTTAAAAATTATCTTAAAAATAGAAGATTCTACATGTACATAATGCATGATGATTTGTTGTTTCTTTTTAAAACAGGTACTATGGATATCTTTTTTATATATAGCAACAAATGAATAGCTAATTCAACTAATAATATACACATAATTATTTTTATTCATATGGAAAGGTATAAAATAAAAGTTCTGACTGGGTTTTCTTAGGGAGAACAAACCAAAGCAAATAGCAAAACAAAAAAACATGCAAAAGTATTAACTGAAAGTGATGTATACAGAAATGCACTTGTAGTGATTTACAGACATTTTAAAAGCATCATTCTTTTTTCCAAAAGGGGATTCAAGTATGACATGTATGTCTTTTCTGCTGAAAATAGATTTTTTTGGTCTCAATAATTCTGGCTCATATAGACCCTCCTCTTTCTTGCTAATTGGACTCCTGGAGCTCCACCCGGGGCCTAGCTGTGGATCTCTGCTTCCAGATCCTTCAGTCATTGGATAGGGTTTTTAGCACTGCAATTAGGGTGTTTGGCCATCCCATCACCAGAGTGGGTCAGTTCCGGCTGTCTCTCAACCATTGCCAGCAGTCTATTGTGGGGGTATCTTTGGATTTCTGTGGGCCTCTAAGGTTGGATAAAGCACAGGGACAAATAGCCAAATGAATGGAAACACATGAACTATGAACCAATGGCTGAGGGGCCCCCAACTGGATCAGGCCCTCTGAATGGGTTAGACAGTTGATTGGCTTAAACTGTTTGGGAGGCATCCAGGCAGTGGGACCTGATCCTGTGCTCATTGCATGAGTTGGCTGTTTGAAACCTGGGGCTTATGCAGGGTAGCTTGGCTTGGCCTGGGAGGAGGGGACTGGCCCTGCCTGGACTGAGTCTACCAGGTTGATCTCAGTCCTTGGGGGAGGCTTTGCCCTGGAGGAGGTGAGAATGGAGGGTGGGCTGGGGGGAAGGGGAGGGGGACAGGAGGGGGGAGAACAAGGGAATCCGTGGTTGATATGTAGAACTGAATGGTATTGTAAAATAAAAAATAAATAAATAAATAAATAAAAAATTTAAAAAAAAAACGCAAATCAGAAAAAAATGAGAAAAAATAAAAATAAAACATACTTGTTATACTTAAGAAAAAAAAGAAAATAGATTTTTTTAATACAATATGTTCTGATTGTGGTGCTGCCTCCCACAACTCCTCCCAAATCCTCGCCAATTTCCAACCCACCTAAATCCATGTCATTTTTTCCTCCCTCTCATTAGATAATAAACAGTTATCTAAACAAACAAACAAACAAACAAACAATTCTAAATAGGACAAAACAAATAAACAGAAAAGCAAAGAGCCAAAGAAAAGCGTAAGAAACACAGGTAGACACAGAAACACACAAATCAACATTCACAGTAATCCCCTAAAAACAAAAAGTTGGAAACCATAATATATAAACAAAAGACCTGTATAATAAATGTCCAAAGTATAATGAGTCAAAAAATACCCTCCACCAATACCACTGAGTTTGTTTTGTGGGTGTCATTGACTGCTGGGTATGGGTTCTGAGCTTAAGAGTGATTTGTACATCCAGTGAGACTCCACTGGAGGAAATTAGATTTTAATTTGTAAGTGACTATGAATTAGAGATAGTTTCTGAATTATGAAAGTGGGTGTGTGTCCACTCCCATTCTCAATGTTGGAACCCAAAGGCCCTGTGTGGGACCACAGTCTCTGTGAATTAATACGTGCATTGGACCTCCTGTTTTTAGATGCCTGTTTCCCAAATGATCTCCATCCCTCTCTGGCTCTTACAGTCTCTCTGCTTCCACTTGCACAGAGTTCCCTGAGGCATGAGGGGAAGGGATTGATGAAGATATCCATTTAAGATTGTTTGTTCTAAGATCTCTCATTCTGTGTTTTCTAGGTGTAGATGGTAAGGTTTGCAAATGGGTTGATGTTCAACTTTCTTGTTTGGTAGCCTGCAAGTGTATCTTCCAATACCATGAACACTAACTAGTTCATAGGAATGAAGGCTCTAGGTAGGTACCAACTTAACTTCTCCATATGCAATTAGTTGTGTAGGTGTTGTCTTTGTAATAGGTTTTTTACCATTAGGTTGTTGATAGCTTAACAATTGACTGGGTGGCTTGGAGGCTTCCATGGGTACCTTCTTACTAATAAATTGATTAGAGGTTACCCAGTCCCTGAATTGGAAGCTTCATTTGGTGATGAGAGGTATCTAGTTGGGGATCTGTCTTCCATGTTATTTCATAATTACATTTAAATTACCTTCATATTGGTTTATATTTTAGGAATCTTCTACTCTATTAGGTTTCCACATACTCCCTCAAACGGCCTTTGGATTTTTGCTCTCTTTCCATAGTTCCTTATTCCTTCCTTTACCCGTTTCTTCCTTCCTCATCGCTATTATTCATCCATTTCAGCTCTCTGACATATATCCATAAATATTATATTTTCCCTTGCTAAGGTGATTCAATTCCCCCCCATATGCTATAAAAAATCATGGTATAGTTATGTCTTAACAGAAACTGAGTTCATATTATAATAAATAAAATTTCAAACCCCTAGCTAAATACTTCAGTAATTAATACTGTATTTTATTCAGTCTACTGATTTTTATGTCAAATAAGCAAAGAACCTGCAGGGGCTACACATTTGCATGTACTTTAGGGGGGATATGTGGTATGGGGAACATTTAGAATGCAACTAGTGAAAGGAGAAAGACATTCTTTTACAAAATTAAATATGGTTAAGAGAAAGAGTAAGAAAGGCTTTTATTAAATAACAATATAACATCTCTAGAAAAGCTGAGATCTCTTTTACACTGAGATTATTGAAGTTGACTATGTTAACGGCATTTTTAATAGACAAGATTTCCATTCATTTTGAACTATTTTATTTTCTGTGTTTTCTCCTTATCTAGCAATTTCAAAAATTGGTACCATGATAATTTTTCTAATCCTCTCAGTATATTTTTTATAGAAAAACAAAAGAAAATGAAGAGAAAAACTCAAAAAGAAAGATGATTTCAATAAACTACATCTATGCCATTTATATTAAATGGTCAGTTTCATAGTATTCTAAAAAAGGCATATTGCCATTTTGAATCATTTACTGTCCATGCTACAATATCTTACTATGTGGTGTATTATATATGGCATATGCATCAGCAGTAAACTCAAATATATGCTGCTTAACAATCTACATTCATTTACTTTCCTAAAATAAAAGCAGAAACATAATACAGATAAATTATTCATGTATATATTTCACATATAATATGTATGTTTGTCTTTAATCTAGAAAGCTCTATTCTCTTCCTTCTCGTGCTGTTACTTACAATGTCATTCCCAATGAGGGACAGTTGATGGATCTACAAGTATTTAAGCTACATTTAGGACATGACATCAAAATCCTCTTTGTCACCAGGACTGTCATTAATATGGTGATGTTATGAAGATCTTCCCTCATAAATCCCATGCCAGTCTTCAAGACCACACAAGGGACAAACTTACAATGTCTTTTCTAATGCTATTGTCATAGATTCTGCTAAGATAATACACTGAGATCTGGTTAATGTGGAAAGCATTCATACACCTTTTGGAAAGTTGAGATAATAGTTATTCTTCCTCTTCTTAGTCAATTTTCTAATCACCTCCAGAGAGAATTACTCAAATCTCAGCAGGAAATATGTGCAAACAGTAATCAGATGTATTATATTCACCTGCTACTGTGTGAATTAATCACTGCTACACATTGTTGTATTCCTTGAATTATCCTGAACACATTTCCGGATGAGTCAATATTGAGATAGCTGTAGCACATTAAAATGTATGATATTGAAGATGTACAGGAGATGGAATTTTACTTTTAATTATTTATAAAGTTTCCTAGAGAAGTCAGAAAGAGAAAGGGGAAAAAGAAGTAGGGAAAAGAGAGAGAATATATTTTAAGAAGCCAGAAACATAAGTATACTGTTCAGTCAACTAAAACTGAAGAATTTCTTTACATTCCAAATCGGGAAATGATATGGATATACCATTGATTACATCAAAAGAGTCAGGAAGATTAATCAAACCTTGGCATTTGAAAATTCTTGTTATAATGTATAGTTAAAATGCTTACTATAATTATTGCTCAGATGTAGAAAGAAGGAGTGATGACTTCTGTATTAGAAAATGTGATAGCTTATGCCACCAGACATGGTATCAAAAAGTCACTACAATTTGAAATGTTATAGTCAGAAGTAGGCCATTTAGAAAGATAAACACACAAATAATAAATAGAAATAATAACAACAGTAATAAGTATAATGTAAAATACAGGTAAAAAATCTATGATAAATTGTTAATAGACCTACTATGTTTTACATAATTGTCCCCACCAAGCATATGTATGAAAATATTTGCTCATAAGAAAAGCTTCACAGATTCCAAACTAAAGAAATTTATATAAAAATCAAAAATACCATTATACTTGTTAAGCACTCCTGACATAATTAACACTCGGTCCTGGCTAAAACAGGATTTTATATAAACTATGAGAGACATTGATTTGAACATACCACAATACACAGATTGTAATGTAGACAATAAGCAAACAGAATTATGCAAATCTATGCTTTTGCCCAATCATAGTCAGCTTTCCATTGCTAACTATATTTCATAACTATGAAATACTTGAGATAACCAGTTTGTGAAGAAGAAAGGATTATTCCTACAGCATTCAGAGGTTTTAATTCACAGAAGGATTGTATAGAAGAGGAGGTTGTATATGTAATTGAATGAATACTGCGAATGTAATCTATGAATACCACAAATGTGATTAATATCATGAGTGTAATTAATGAATATCATGAGTGTAATTTAAAAAATAAATAAATAAATTAAAAAAAGAAGAGGAGGTTGGCTCATCTTATGACACAGGGTGCAAGAATAGGTTTGAATAGCCCAAGAATATTTCCAAGTGCACTCCTCAAATGATCTAACTTCCTCCCGCTGGGATCTACTTTCTAAAAATCCCATCAATGACAGCTACAACAGTGTCAGCATTAAAAATGCTTGCATATGAGCTTTTGGAGGACACATAAAATCCAAATTCTAATAATCACAGATAAAATAGCCACAAATAGGAAAAGACAGACCAAAGTTGCTGAGAAATGTTAAAAAGTACCCTGAATATTAAATGATTCAATAAACCATAAGAAGCGTGATTCCACTTTCATATTGACTCACTATAAATAGTCTTATTTAAGGAAGTAATGAATCCCACTCATAAGGAAAGAGCTATAGAAATTCCATCTGTTACTGAGTGTATTGTTTATGGACACTTTTAATATGTCAAAAGTCAAAATATAATATGCATATTCTCAGGCCAATTGGGTCCAGAATATCTTTGTTGGGCAATTGAAGAACAAGCTAAAACATGATGAAATAATTTTTAATCATGGTAATGGCTGTTGGACAAGAGAAAGTAAGTACAAATTCTTTCTGCTGTTAAATCCATGCAGATTAAAAAAATATTAATTAAACCTATAGAAACTTGGAGTGAATAAGGTCTAATTACTCTGAAAAAAAAGAATAAAATAATCCTATATGAGGTACAAGGTTTGCTTTAGTTGAAAATGAACTTTTCAGGTGCCAGTTATCTCTGACATTAATACCTGTTACAAGTTATTTGTAAGAAAAAGCTGTCAGGGAGAGCATTCCTTGAAAAGAATCAGGGAGCCTCTAACTGTGGGTTTTCTTTTGCATGATCAACAATCAATGAATTAAACATACTTGGAGTAATCACATCTATAATACACATGTGTCGCATTTCTTGTCATTATTTACTGCATGATACAGTATAACAATTATTTACAGGGCATAACATCACATGAGCTATTATAGGCCAGCTAGATAGAACTCAAGTTTTATAAATAAATGTAGATGTGTGCATAGACAATATACAAATAGTGTTCCATTTTATATGAAAATTTAATAATTGTGTATGTATTGATTTTAATATACACAGATTTTAATATATACAGATTTATTATCTAGGAAGAGTTCTAAAATCTATTGTGAATACTGGAGTATACTTATCCTTGAATTTGTAAGAATCGTGTTGTGAATTTTTGGATGTATTCACTAAATATTCATTGAGTATAGAAAATATTATTTCAATTGTAATTTTAATATCTCAAAATTCTGAGAAACTGTTGATTTTTACAGACAATTGTTGTATTAAAACTAAGGGCAGAAGCTGGTTTTGCTGTTACTCCTTTATGATAACACACCTCATAAATTTGTACTTAAAATAACCGTAAATTAAATGAAGCCAATAGACAACTATATAATCAAAAGAGAACCTTCTGTGCTCTTAGGTCTTATTCTTATGACTTTAAAAGTGTTTATAGGTCAGTTTTTTTCTCATTCAATATTTCCCAATTTCTCAACTTGCCTGTAAATTTTATAATTGCATTTTTCTTTTCAGTTAACTAAAATCACATGTTTATAGGTATGACATTCATCAGCTGAATAGCATGCCATCTGTTTGTATGTCCTACCTATTTTGAATAGAATAGCTATAAACACTGACCAATATGTGTCTCATTAAAAGGAAATAAAATCCTTTGGGTATCTGCTCAGAACTAGTCTAGCTGGTTTGTACAGGGGATCTATTTTTAGGCTTTCAGGAACCATATACTATTTTGTAAGTCTTTGTGCCAGTCTCATAGCTCCAATGGTGCATGAAGGTTCCCTGTTCCTATCTTCTTTCCAGAAAGGGTCATCTTTTGATTGTATAACCTGAGCAATTTTGACCAAGGTGGGACAACATCTCAAAGTAATTTTAATTTTCATTTTTCTTGATGGGTAAGGAACATAAATATTTTTAAAAATTCTTAATTGTTTATGTCTGTTCTTCTAAAAACTTTAGTAGCAAAGTCTACTATTTAATTGGGGCGTTTGTTTTCATAGTGCCTAGTTTTGAATATATATCCAACCTATATACATATATACATATATAATCAGTAAGCTTTAGTCAGATATATAGACGCTAAATATTTTTTACATTTTATCGGCTGCCAGCTTATCAAATTAAAATTTTCCTTTGCAGCAAAACTTAATTCCACAAAATTCCCTTTATTGATTGTTTGCAGTTACAATCCTAGTCAGGAAAAGTTTACCTAAGCTTATATCAGCTTGTATCTTTATATCCATGGATTAGTGCACCCTGCTGACCTCATTGGGTAAGTTTCTTTGTGTGGTGGACAGTGGTTAACACACCAACTCACAATTGGTTAAAGTACAGAGAACAAGTGTCAGTGGACTGCCTAGCGACAAATGGAACATTTATGTTATCCCTTCACCAATGTTCAAAGAAGAGTGGTCAATGCAATAGTAATATCTAAATCTTTGGAAGGACCTGAGTGAAACAGTGTCCTCTGGAAATAATAGGAAATTCATGAACATATAGAAACTGTGATAGGATTCAAAAGACCTGTGCAAGAACATCAATATTCTGGCAAAGATGAGGGAAGGTCTCACAAGCCTCAGTTCTTAACAGAAAAATGATTGGCTTCTTGAGGAAAGTCAATTTCATTGAGTGTTTGGATCTGGGTGGGTCAACCATGAGGCAATGGATGGACCCAGAGTATATAGGCAGCACAAATTAGAACTAATGCATTATTTGTAAACAAACAAACAGCACAAATGTCAAATGGTACGAAGTTGGGAAGATGTAGAGAGATAAGGTTGGATCAAGGAGTCAGGGGAAAGAGTGAAATTGATTATGAATAAAATATATGTGTATCCTTGAAGAAATAATAAAAATATTACAGTTTTAAAAGTGTTTCCCCCTTACCTTCTTTATTTACAAGAAGGACATTTTTGATGGTCATATTCTGTCAAGATGTTTACCACTCACACTTCTTTATATAGATAATTAACTACAATAATTACATGAATATTTTAAACTGAGTGAATTCTATACAATTCAATACAAAAAAAACTTGTGTATAGAATAAATAATCTTATACATAGAAGAGGAGCAACTTTTAAAATTTTCTATCATCTATCTATCAATATCATTGTCATTTTCAAGATGAACTATTTATGTCAGTAAAAATTAATTACTAACCCTAGAATTCTATTATTTAGGTATAATAGAAAGTTTGAGTCAGTAAAGTGACACAGCTACACTTAATTTTATTACACTTTTCTACTGTTTCTATACAGTTAGTTGAGATGTATAGGAAGAGCTCTTTCTCCTACAAATGCTATATGGTTTCTCACATTCTCAACTTTTAAATTTAGTATTGCTCGCTATACTAATTCCTAAATCCAATACAAAACGGAAGTAGATGTTGTTTCTTTTATCCTAATACATCATACATTTTAAATCACAAATGTATTTTAGTAGAGTTGTTTTCTCCTGAAAAACTGACATGTCATCCATGTTTCAATGATGCCTGAACCATGATAGCATTGAGATATTGGCATTTTTTTTTCTTTTCTCTCACATCTAAAACAAGGATTTTCAGCTTCCCCTGACCTGTTTATAAAGAAGGAAGCTGTGGGCCCTGCAGTCTCATTTCTTTCTTCTTTATCTACACTTCATGGAAAGTGGGGGTGGGAAAAGGGAATGCATGCTGTTAGCTATTATCTTTACAAATGACTTGTTAGCCTTTTATTTGTCTGCTCATGCTTCAAACACTCAAAGGACATTTTCAGATTCTCGGAGGATGAAGGTTCAATCCTAAAATGACATGACAGGCTGGATCTTCCTTAAGAGATTTTGACATGATATTAAGCCACTGTTACAAGCCAGTACTTGAATGGGAAGCCCTGGGGAAATCTTGCAGAGCTGGAACACAGCATTTACAGCAGGAGGCAGGTGTCTGTGCCAGCGGAGCAAACAACAGGATGATAAATTTAGCATCGAAAATGGAAGGAAAACTACTGAGTCTTTACCACTTGGGAACAATGGAAAAAGTTGAATGAGGGGGAAAAAGTATCTTTGGGGGCCCCTGAAAATGTTAATTTCCTGACAGCATGAAATATACTCTCATCACGGCAGGTGCACTCAGGACCAGGTGCTGTTCCTAGTATTGTCTTTGAATTTATGTATTCCTTTTAATGTGGAAGGATGGGAAGCAGCTGCACTGTCCATGTGGGCAGAAAGTAAAGAGCTTTTAATTAGCAGTAAGAGGACTGTTAATTTAGTTGGGGTTCGTTATTCGCTCTGTGTCTGTTTATGTCTCTCTTTCTGACTGTTTCACTCTCTGTATCTGTCTGTGTCTCTCTGTCTCTCTGTCTCTCTGTCTCTCTCTCTCTCTCTCTCTCCATTTCTCTCTCTTTCTCTAATTCTCCTCTTGTACTTTTACTGGGGTACTTGTTAGGAGTTTCTACACATTTTCAAAACACAAAGCAAAAACATGGTGAATCATATTATGTTAGAACGTTTTATACACTATCAGTTAAAAAATAAGTAGTAGCATAAAAATTATGGGGAACATTACTTGAGGATTTTTATATAATTATGTGTTAAATTTAAGTAATAGGGTACATCTGTTGACAATTGAATTTTTCTCATAATAAAATTTTACTATGCATTTCTTTATGGTTTTGTATAGATTGTCTAACTTAGTACTCAGCATTCTTTAACCACTAATGGCTGTATCTAAATCATTATATGTATACAGACTTACATAGTAGGATAATATAAATACACATTTATGTAATTTAGAACTAAATTCTATAGGTGTGGAGAAAGGTTAGTAAAGTTCTATTAGTTCATTGTCATGCGGTTCCTTAATGCAGAAGCAAGGAAATGATGCCTCTAAATTTGTTTGCTTATTTGGCAATATGTATAATACAATATATAATAGTAACTACTGTGTTGTATTTGCATATATACAGAATGTGTTCAATTGGTATAATCAAGTATAATCAAGGAACATTATTTCTTTCTCAATATTTCTTCATACTCAGTAACATGTTGATAGTCTATGATTCTCAATGATATCACAGATCTTACAGCTATTTAGTAATTGATTGTTCTAATACCGACTTTTCTAAGGAAGGATTAAATCAAAGTTTAAACTCATGTTCTCTTCTCATTTTCTCCCATTATCTTAGAAATGAGTGATCAGTGCTCTGGACACCTGCAGCCTGTTCTTTGAATTCCCAGAGTAAGCATTTGCAGTTTCTCTAATATGAAAAATGAATGAGGATATATAAAATGTATTTTTATTTCACTTAGATGATAACAGCTAATAGATTCACAGTGACTACTTGAACCCCTCTTTTCAACCCTTACTGCTAGAACCTCAAACACAGCTTCTTTGCTATATAACAAGGTCCACACTCCTTACCTGGTAATTCAGGTAGATTCTTTGTATTGTGACTCCAGTTTGAACACATTAATCCTTGTCCAATTCTATTCCCATGAATTAGAATGGACTTCTTCCTGTACCCCTTCATTTGCTAAAGAATGAAAATACTATTGACTCATTTCTCACCTGTTGTAGATTAATAAGATGTATTACTTTTATGTTGCATTTGTTTAACTCTGTGAAACTGTGTTACTTTGCCTGTCTAAAACATCTTATTGGTCTAATAAAGAGCTAAACAGCCAATAGCAAGGCGGGAGAAAGAATAGGCAGGTCAGGAAGGCAGAGTGGATAAATAGGAGAAATGTGGAGGACAAAGAAGGAGGAGAGTGGAAAGGAGCATGAAAGGGGCCAGTTAAACACAGAGTAAGCGTGAAAGTGAGATACACAGAAGTAAGAAAAGGAAAAAGTCCAGAGGCAAAAGATAGAAGGGACAATTTAAAGTTACGAAAAATTGGCAAGAAACAAGCCACGCTAAGGTCAGGATTTATAATTAAGAATAAGCCTCTGTGATTTATTTGTGAGCTGGGTGATGGGCTCCCCAAAAGAGCAAAAGCAAACAGCAATACTCATCTATTTTCAGTGCTGTGCTGAAGGTCCTCAGACCCACACACCATAAGATATTCCCAGTTTGGAAACAAGGAGGTTTATGCTTTGATACCCAGTAAGTGGAATAGTAGATAGTTATAGCTCTGAATATATTAAGAAGAGAAGAAGGAACTTATGCTCATACAACAAACTATAGTCCCTTATTACCTTCTTAGGATGACTTAGGTAGGGCCAGGGAAAGGAAGGGTTTGACTGTGCAGTCTCTTCCCTGAGGAAATTGCCAGATTATGCTTTGAATTAATAACTTCCTTAAAGGTTCACTTTAACACTTTATTTATGTGGATAGTACATGTTTGACAGAAAATAAAACACACATGATAAATTTTAGTTGTGTTTAACATTTTGTTTAAAGAGTCATAAGTATTAAAGCCCTATTAAAATAAAAAACTTAGATCTCTTCTATATTCTGATATATCTAAAGTATTTTGATATTATCAGTTCATGAGTTAAAATAATTACTCATTATGACTATGCTTAACTTTTAATCACTTAAATCAATAGAAATCTTTATTTATATGAATCACAATTTTGTAATGAATGTGAAAATTTAAAAAAAGCGGTGGTATGCTCATTAAAAGAGTGCATTTAACTTTTAGTTGAATGCTTATGATAAGATGTAGAAACATTAGATTTGTATTGACATTTTTATTTATTATATGCTAATAAAAAGACTAGATAACTTTAGAATCTTTAGAATTTGATAACAATTATGATACTGTTGATAAATTTTGATATTCTAGCCGGGCGGTGGTGGTGCACGCCTTTAATCCCAGCACTCGGGAGGCAGAGGCAGGAGGATCTCTGTGAGTTCGAGGCCAGCCTGGGCTACCAAGTGAGTTCCAGGAAAGGCGCAAAGCTACACAGAGAAACCCTGTCTCGAAAAAAACCAAAAAAAAAAAAATAAATAAAAAATAAATTTTGATATTCTTCAATAAAAATTCTGTCAATATATTATGTTGATACTTTTCTGTATGTATGTATTGCTTAAATAATTTGACTAATTTTTAGTTAACATTTCTTGTGAATTATTATATTTGGCATTGTATGTGGAAACTTTTATAGTTATGATAGTAAATCCTTTTTGTTTTGCCTTTTGCATTTGAAACATTTTGCTATAAAAGTGTTCCTGATAATAGAATAGTTAACCAGATATATGATCCATTTTATTATTTATTCCAAGAATTTATTGCATAGAAATGGGAAGCATTTGAAGCATTAATGCTGAGTAAGACTTATTCTATGCCCTTAAATAGTCATATGCTATTAAAAAATTTAGAAATAAAATAATTTAATGTGATAAATTCTCTAGAAGAGGGAGAGAGAGTACACTCTTAAGCTAGAGGCAGCTTGAGAAAGGAGGTGTCCTTCAAGCATATTAAATGAAATGAATTTAAAATTTTCAAAAAGAAATAAACATAAACAAAGCAAGACTTGAAAAAGAAATCTAGAAACATTTAGAGGCACTTTCTCTTTTAAATATTTTTTCAATTAATTCTTTGAGAATTTCATACATGTGCAAAACTTATTTTGATTGTTCCCACACTTTGACAAAGAGAAAGTGCATTTGACATTTACAAACAGTCAAAGTAAATGGTTATTGGTTTAATTCAGAGCTGATAACAGTTTTAGATATAAACGTCCATTACAGTCTTCTGGATTTTATTGCAGGATCTATATGTGATTGTATGAAAAATGTGCAGACAAAAAGAGGAGGAGAGGGAGGAACTTACCACACATTTTACAAGTACAAGTATGAAGAATGTTTTTACCCACTGATGAATCTTTGATAGTTTCTGAAATAGACTAACATATTTTGTTTGTTTGTTTGTTTTGTCTGTGCTAGCAAAGGCTAAATCTACACTGTGCAGCTTGGAGACACCCCTGTGTACTGTGGTGGGAATCCTCACCCATGCTGCTTAGCTCATGGCGGCTGGTGGCCAGCTCCGTCTTGTAGGCAGCTGTCTGCGCTGCTGCTGGCATGAGACTGTGAGACTAGGAAGCCTAGTGTGGCTTTATTTCTGTGCGTTCAGAATCTTTAAGCTTTCTTAGGTCTATGTAGACCAATGCCCAATGGTGAGGCGCCAATTGTAGTAGAAGTTTTTCTGTATACTGTCCGGTCCTGTTGCCTGATCTCTCCCAGGCTTTCACCCATATATCTGGCTTCATGCTTTTTATTTAATAAGACCATTTTGAAATTCACCTACATGTATTATCTACATATCAGCAGGAACATGTGGCATTTGTCTTTATGGGCCTGGGTTACCACAGTCAGTATAATTTTTACTCTTCCATCTATTTAATGGCTCAATTCATGATTACATTTTTCTTTGTAGCTACATAGAATTCCATCATGTCAGTATAGCACATGTTCTTTATTCATTCTTCAGTTGATAGGTATCTAGGATAGTTCTTTTCATTACCTTTTGTGAAAGTAGTTGCAATGAACATGGATGAACCTGTTTCTCTGTAATAGAACAAAGCCCTTTGTGTATATACCCAGGAATGATATAACTCATATGGTAGTCTATTTCTAGCTTTTCCTAGCAAACGACACATTGATTTATAATGTGGATGAACCAGTTTACCCTCCTCCTGACAGTGAACATGTGTTCTCCGTTTCCTACATCCTCTCCAGCATTTGTCGCCATGCTATTTCTTGATCTTAGCCAGTCTGACGGGGTAAGGTGACATCTCAGTGTATATTAAATTTGCATGTCCCAGATGGCTATTGATGTTAAATACTTAAAATATTTCTGAGTCATTTGCATTTATTTTTTAAGAATACTCTGTTTTACTTACCATGTTTTTACTTGTTTGTTTTCTTTATATTTGGTTTTAATTTTTTCTTTAGTCACATGGATACATACTTATATCACTAGTGGTTGAAGGTGGAAAAATGAGTATGTTGCTCTTGAATTTGTTGGTGAACAGGGGCAAAGATAACTTATTGCACCCTTAATGTGTCCAAATTTAAAATAGTAAAGGAAATTATCCCAAATAATGTATCATAATTTTATTTAATTCAAAATAATTGATTTAATATACATTGTGTCTCACTCAGAGGAAAGATACTTAAACATGGAACTTATTACGAGTATTTCAAAGTTTGTTATAAACAATGGTAGGAAGATGTTGGGAGTAGAAGCAAATGGTTTTTTTTTTTTTTTTTTTTTTCAGTTTCTGAAGCAAGCGAGTGTTACCATTTGGATTAAAATCTAAAATAGCTTGAACCTCAATGATTTTGAAGATAATCTAATGAACAATCATTACCTGTTTTTTTAAACCAAACCTTCAAATCTCTTAGTCTTTGACACAAGACAAAACCAACAAAAAAACAAAAACCAAAACAAACCTCCAACCAACCTTCCCAACAAACAATTAACAACATAAAAAAAACCTTATCTTTATTTGTAGAAAATTTATTTTCTGCCACCAAATAGAAGTTCCTTTTTCTTAAAAAAAAATGTTTGTCTATCTCAAATACTATCAAAGACTCATCAGTGGATAAAAACATTCTTCATACTTGTACTTGTAAAGTTTGTGGTAAGTTTCTCCCCTCTCTTCCTATCTTTGTCTGTACGTTTTTCATGGCCAAAACCATTTCACATATAGATCCTGAAATAAAATCCAGAAGACTGTAATGGATGTTTATATGTAGGACTGTTATCAGTTCTGAATTAAACCAATAGCCCCTTACCTTGACTATTTGTAAATGTCAAATGCACTTTCTCTCTGTCAAACCATTATGGGTGTCTAACACCCTATCTCACTGCGAGCCATGAAATTTATGTAGTGAATTGTACTTGTATGATTATATAAATAAACATGAGCAAAAATAATTGCCACATATTATTATTGATTCAATTATTAATTATGCATGAATGGATTAATTCTAAGTCTGGTTAAGATACTGAAGATGTTCCTTTTTTCTTTTCTTTTTTTTCTGATTTGCACATAGTTTGAAAAGGCAATTTCAGGGCAGTTTGAACACACTAGCCCTAACAGCAACTTTTTTTTTTCTACACAATACTTAACTTGATATTTCTATTTCAAGTGAGTTATTTCATCTAGCATTCAGGGAAACATCTCAGCATGATGAAAAAGATTTATGTCTAAGAACTTCCATGGATATCTTTTACATACAAGGTGGTACAGTGATCATAAGTCAATGTAGCAAAAGAAATGTTCACAACTTAAATATGTAGGTAGGACTCTCAGCCACCCTTGATCTCTGTACTAGACTATTGATTTCATTAAGGATGCAACATTGCCCAGAGTCATTACGCAAACACATTTTCACCCAAGAAGTCAAATAGAGGAATAGGCAAAGAATTCTCTTTCATCTATAAATTATAAAGCCAAGTTCAAGAAATTCAAACTATTTGAAAAAGAATGATTTCTTATGTAAAGAAATTGAAGAAAAATTATTCAGACTTAGTATTTTCATAGAAATGCAAGATTCCTCATGCAACTGTTTGCAAATGGAGAATCATAGTAAAATAAATATATTTAAAGTTAACCAGTATCAGAATTCATAAGAATTAATTACAAAATTATCACTGATTTTGAAGATTAACTTAAATGTCATAAATACACACAAAGATAATACACAACTTCCTCCCAAAATCATTTTTATTCATTATTCTCATGAAGAAAAAAATGTATCCATGTTAGTTTTGAAAAAGGACAAACTACAAATAAATGTAAGTATGCATAATTTCTATTCAAACCTTATCTATAAATAAGTAATAATAATCTTTAGTTATTGATTAGATTAAAATGATTTTAAACAGCAATAACAGTTGGCAAGGAATAGTCTATTATGCTCCTGGCAACATTCTTTGAGAAGAAAACAGGATGTTATTTTCTTTTAAATTTATAATTAATGTTTACCAAAATAGAATATCCAAGAAAAAAAATATCAATTTATGAGTTGTGAGCCATGGAGTGAATGGAAGGAGGAAAGTTAGGGATGAAGTGACATAATTCTATTTCAAATGAAATATAAAAAATGAAATAAAAAGAATTCTACAATTATTGATGGAAAACAATGCGTCTACTTTTTCACATTACCACTGACCAAATAGTTACCATGAGTGTTTCCTTAAGGCTTTGTTAAATGATGTTAATGATGTAAGGAGAAATTAATGGTGATTAAATTGATGATACACACTTTTTTTTAAAGGATGTCTCTTTGCATAATGGATGGCTGCCAAACATTATGCAGGAAGAAAGTCTAAATTTGAGGTCTCAATGTGGTCCCTCCCATCAGAGATCAGGGAACCCCACATAAGAAGGGGAAGAAAGATCATAGTAGTCAGAGGAGATGAATGACACCAAGAGAAAACGGTCCACTAAATTTACTAACCAGGACTCACAGCAAGCACAAGGCTTGCATGTGTCTTCACCAGTTCCTCTGCCAATGTTACGGCTGTTGACTTAGTGTTTTTGTGGTGGGACTCCAAACACTAGAAAATGGTGTATCTCTTAATCATTTGTCTGCTCATGGGACTCTTTCCCTCCTCTTCGGTCACCTTGTCTAGGTCATGGGGGCTTTTGCCATGTCTTATTGTATCTTGCCATTTCCTGTCTGCTCTTTTGAGGAGGTGTTTGAGACCTGCTCTTTCTGAGGAGGACATGGGGGAAAGTGAATCTGGGAGAGGTGGATGTGGGGGAGTAGGGGGCCTGGAAGGAGGGGAAACTATGGTGGAGATGGATTGTATGGGAGAAGAATCTATTTTAAAAACCTAAAAATAAGTGTATATATAATCAAAATGTAAGGGTGTAATGTCTTTCTTTTGATCAGTACTCACGGCAAAAGCAACAGTTCTGACACCCATGCTCCTTTCACAGTGACAGTCCTTGAATTTTGGGATTGAAACAAGTAAGAAAGGACTGCTTCCACTGTGGATCTACTTCCTCAATGTGCACACTGTTCCTTAGCTTCTATTGCTTTAGTCCCTGAACTCTGTCTTAAGTCTTAGTTTTGAAATGTGTAATAAATACTGATCTTGGACAGCATTTCCTGCATATTTTAGGAATGAAATTAGCACTAATTGTATTACTCCATAAACTAAAGAAGGTTTCCTATATTGAGAGAATACTGCAGAAATACTGAAGAAAAAGAGAATGTCTGTTTTTGTTATTTTTAATTTTGACAAATCCTAGTTTAAGTAATAAGTAGGTTAGTCCTAATTTCCTGGAATGAGAGCCTTTTAGCCTTGTCATTTTCCTAATTAACAATTTTCTACAACTTAGATCCTCTCCACCACCCTTCTCACAAGGTTTCATCTGCTTGCTTTCTCAAGGTAAACAAGGTAAACAAGAACATAAAAGTAAAGAAAAGTATCAAAACCAAAGCCCCAAAGCACTTAAAAATCATTGAGAAATCATTGAGTCCACTTTGTGTTATTCTTTGTGTTTTTCTACTCCTAGGTATGTTGTCTGGCATGGAGTGTGGTTGATATGTCCATTAACAATCCACTGGTGAAAACTTATTTTCCATTTCCTAGAAGTTGACAGTTGCAACAACTACTTGTTTATGGGTGCGAATTTCTATCCACCTCCCTTCCTCTTTGCTAGGATTCTTTCTGTTTTGAACTTGTTAATATCTTCTGTGTGAAGTCATGTTCTGTAAGTTTATGTGTGTATTGTCCTGCTTTGTCAGTATATACTGTTTGCTTGGGGTCATCCATATACTCTGGCTCTTATAGTCTTTCCTCCCTGTTTTCTGCATAGATCCCATCTCATTTAGGACCGAGTAACCAAAGACTCTCACTCTCTGCACATTGTTCAGCTATGAGTCTGTGTTAATCATCATATATTGCAAAAACATGCTTCTATAATGAAGGCTGAATAATGCTCTTTTTTTATTTTATTTTATTTTATTTTATTTTACAATACCATTTAGTTCTACATATCAGCCATGGATTCTCTTGTTCTCCCCGCTCCCGCTCCCCTCCCCTTCCCCCCAGCCGACCCCCCATTCCCACCTCCTCCAGGGCAAAGCCTCCCCAAAAGGACTGCGATTAACCTGGTAGACTCACATTAGGTTTTACTCCAAGTCCTATGATCTATTTACTTAGAGGTGACTTTTCTAGTCAGATATGGGTTCCATCAATCCAACTAAAAAGCACTAGATTACTCCCATAACATCTGTGACACTATTGCACCATTATATATCAGAGGCAGGACATTGTTATATATCTCAGGCTGAATATCTGAGTGATAATGAAAATTACATATGTTTGGCTATGTAGTTTGTATAGTAATTTCCAGTACTATGAATAATACTGGTCTGTAGTGTTGAATCTTTTAGTTAAGAAATATCATTTTCCCCAATTTGGTGGTATATGTAAGTGGTGTCTTCACCAATATCTCCTTATCATCGGGTTGTGGAGGATACCCAATAGCGTTGAGAATAGCCTGCTTTTGTATCAATTATCACCTTCTTAATATTACTCTCTGGATGGGGAGAGAAACACCATGAATATATAGTTATTTGATTGTTAATATAATTAATAATAATATCAAAGAGACAATGTTTAGGAAAATATTAAGTAGTATATATGATTGGATTGGATCTAGATGTAGGGGAAATTTTGGATTATTTTGTATATGTGCATGCTAGCTTCTTAATGTAGTGTGTGTTTGTGTGTGTGTGTGTGTGTGTGTGTGTGTGTGTGTGTTTAATTGACCATAATATCTTGTTCACATGACACTCATAAATATATTCTCTTTGATTCTTGTTAAATGTTTCATTTTGTTATATTCAGGTCTTAGTGGAACAAAGGTATTTTGAAATTTTAAAATCATCTAGTTATCTAAATTTGATCTATTAATGAGTTTTTTATATATTTCTGATATTCCTCAATAACTTCACTCAAATTAATGTACATAAAACAACATAGATTATTTTATTTATGTATACTTATTATTTTAAAAGAAACACCAACCTTGCATCTACTAGAAATTTTCTAATACCAGGAAACCTGTAAAAAATGAGAACAGTATTATTATTGTCTATTTCTACATTTAGGTCCTGAAAATCATTAAGGGAAAAAATTAGTGCAGTAAGTTTTCCACAATTTCTAAATATATGTGAGTTCTACTTCTCACCACTGTCTAGATAGTGTAGTTAATTCAACTGCGGACAGAAAGTCTGTGAGGGCTAAAGGACAATCCAGCTATAAAAAGTCCCATTCTGGAAATGCTAACTATTCCTTGCTTCTCATTTCTTGTAATTTAAAGAAGTAGCCTGCAGACTTTCTTATTATGACTGTCACACTTGCCATTATATCTCCATACCTGTGAAATGTCGGGAGCATTTCAGACTCAAATTGTATCTTATAGGTGTCTGTGAAGACCTGGTCTCCCAGATTTCAGGGCATTAAGAGTCAATTCTTTTTCTTTACTTTGTATAAAACAACTTGCAGTTACTAAGCTGCAACAAACCCAGAAGTTATATTCATGATGGAATTTTTGTATGAGGACCATGCCATATGGATTTGCTGCCTTAAATAATAAGTTGTGTAAACTAACACAGAAAATATTTTTAAAGCCCTACTAACCCAGAATGTGTGCATTGCCATTCCACAGCTCAACCATATTTTTACTTCAGAATGCAGACAGGAGTAATATTTCCATGATTGTTCTTGATTATTGTTTTATATTTATACTATAAGTTACTTTTAAACAAATATGTATGACTTTTCAAAGAAATCATAACTTGGGATGACTGGGAATTTGCTTTTTAATTATGTTAGTGAAAGTTGAATGGGGTATTTCTCTTAAGGGTTTAAACACTCATTCATCCAGTTTTCCTTAAAAGATTTGTTAATAAAACATGTGAATATTCTAAGATTCCTGTATATTCAGTACTGAAAAAAGAAAAAAAAATCAGAATACATTTCATATTAAAATATAATGTATTGAGTAATATTTGAAAATATTTATTCAATTTTAAAATATGTATTCAGAAAATGTCTTGAAAAAATTGATCTCTATTATGAATAGAGGTTTGTAAAAAACTGGTAAAATCTATCACTTACCATTAATGTATTAACACCTCAAATTGTTCCTTGGAAGGATAGTAATTATACTCTTTGTATTTGGGTGTTAGAGACATATGAGTGTATAGATTTATTCTTTCATTAAATTGTAGAATTAATAATTTTGGATTTAATAATTTAATTATAATAATTTAATAATTGTGGATAAGTAATTGATACGTTAATATTTAAATTAAATTCTTACTGCTAATACGTTTTCTTTTTTTCTTCAACTGACTTTAGTTCTGCTTCCTTTTTTCAGTTGAGGCACATGGAAAAGATTAAGCTCTATTCAGAATACATGTTTTAAAGAAACCACACTCATAGCTATGCAAAGATACTGATTGGGAAAAAGCTAATGCTCCTATTTGGAAGCTCACCAAGATGACTGACACATAAAACATGGCAAATAGTAGACATATTCTCAACTAATTGTATTGACATTCAGAGAAACAACTAATGTCTCAAACTTGTTACAAAATATGACAAAGCCAAAGTAAGTATACTGCATATATGCTATCTAAAATTCAAAATCCACTCTGTTTTATTGGTTATGTTGGACAACTTTACTCACAATTCACTTGAATTTTCTGATTACATAATTAGGGAAGCATGCTTAACTTATATTAAGTCAATTACCTACAAAATTTATTAAAGCAGAAAACGCTTAGAAAATAGCATGTACAAGGATGTTGATGGGCACAAATCTGGAAAACATGTTTTCATGATAGTTCAATCAATTTCCTTTTCAGATATATATTCCTTTGTACACATGCAGCTTTTACACAAAATAAAATTAAGAAATTTAATCCATCTTTTCTTACAGGATTGTCCCAGCAGACTTCATGAAATGTTAAGAATGAGTTAAGAACAAAACATATTAAAAGCACATATATTTTATCTTTATTTTTCAATATATGAGCACTCACATAACATAAGAAAGGCAATCCTGAGTAGTTCATGGGGTAAGATACATTTTAAATTTTATGTTTACTCTACAAAATGCTTAAATCGTACAGTGAATATAAAATTCTTGGTTTCTTTTCTATGAGATAAATTCTCATTCTGCTAGGAGTTGAAAGCCAAAGGCATGTTTAAAATAAACTTTCATAACTACAAAAAACAATTTTCTGGCTTTATTTTTACTATATTAACACATAAGTCTTAGAGTTATTTAATCATTGTGGTATGTTCATATGTTATTTCATGTTTACTCTTCTAAGAATTTCTGGACTCTGTATAATCATTCTCTCTAAAATTGATCATGATAGTAAATTTAATGTATTTCTTTAAAACATATACATGTATTGGTAAACTTAGGATGTAATTCATAATATTTTTGAAAATATTTGCATGGAGAAATTTAGGTGCCTACATGTTTCACAGAAATTAGTTATTTAAATATTCTCACTAAATACTTGTGACTTTAAATTTTATCCTTTACTTCCTTGTTTTAAAAGCTGAAATATTTTAATATTTTAGAAATAATTTCAGTTTATTTAAACATTATATTCAATTATTTACTTATTAAGGACTTTGAAAAGTTGAAGTAATTGAAACTCAAAAAGCTAAATTCTGGGACGAAATTTCAAAACCAACTGGCAAGAGAAACCAATAAACAATTCATTATGGTTTTAACAAAATAATATAAACAATAACTGTATACAAAGTAAATCAAACATTTTTAAACTAATTAATCTAAATATATTCTTATCTAATATCATCTGAACACAGGGTCATGTGTAACATTATTTTCTATAATGTTAGTTATATATTATTCTTAGATGTCAAAATTAGCCCAGATGTTAAACACTGGCATCCTTTCAAATCAAATTAATTATTTACCAAATCAAATTAATTAGTCCATTTGGAAGAATAATAACAACTGTTTTGAAAAGACCAGAATGCAAAATATTGTTGGAACCAAACAGGCTTGAAAATAATTTTATGCATACTTGTGCCTCAATTAATCCATATGAATAATTAAGTTATATTCACTTATCAAGCCATTTTTTAATATGAAGAAATCTTCAATAATGTTGTTTTGATTGTTTTTATAACAAATATTAAACATCTCAATAACAAATTTATGATTAACAATTCCTAAAACATTTTAATTTTAAATAAAACTCTAATTTGTCCATTTTATTTTGTTAGTTCTAACAGAAATGAAATCTCAGCCATGTTAAAAATCATGGTTTACATTTTTTTTACTTATTTTTTTATTATATATATATATATATATATATATATATATATTTTGGTTTTTCGAGACAGGGTTTCTCTGTGTAGCTTTGCGCCTTTCCTGGAACTCGCTTTGGAGACCAGGCTGGCCTCGAACTCACAGAGATCCGCCTGGCTCTGCCTCCCGAGTGCTGGGATTAAAGGCATGTGCCACCACCTCCCGGCCATGGTTTACATTTTAAAGAAATATTGTTTACTCTAGAAGTAGAGCCACATGCTTATAGCAAAACAATCAAGTGTCAGTAATCCTTTCTCCTACAATTAAATACATTAATCATTTAGTTTGTAAGCAACATATATTTATATATAAAAAACCTAGAATACCATGTTCCTAAATTTTCCTTTACCAAAATCTTGATTTTTCCCCCAAATTGTGAATGTTATATTTAAAAATATTAAAGTCCACAGAACAAACAGATTATAAACTTAAAATTATTGACAAAAATTACTTCATGTATTTCTACAGAAAAGAAAAATTCTATTATCCAAATTTATCACAGTTTCAAGACAAACAGCTATTCTTATCCCCATCATGAGAATGAGCTATTCTTAGTTAATGCAAAACTTAACATTACCATGAAAACTTCAGTTTTCACAATATGGTTTGCTGTGTATATTCTGGAGTTTTACTCTTTTCTTATGATTTAGTGTGTTCATGCTCTTAAAAATGTTTTGTATGTTTTTATATCATTTGTGAAAACAAGAAACTGTTTTATTGGTTGACCTTTAATAATTGAAGCTGTATTATCTACTTTCAGTTACCTTGGGTTCCTTATATAATATCTGTTTCCTACTTGCATGTTGGGCCTTTATTTAATACTTGCTCTTGTGGTCATTTTCAAATTAAAAGTCAGACATGATCACTTCGTTTAAAATGGATAAACAAATTATTTTAAAATCATGTTAAGTATAAGATGCAATGCTTTAGCACAAAAATTTAACTACAAAAATAATTTATTGAATATCCAACTTTGATACAGTTTCATATATGACTTTCCAATACTGCATCAAGTCTAAACTCTCCTTGAACTCAAAAGAAAGAACAAATGTTCCACTTTGATGTTTCAAATCAAAATATATTTTCCTTACATGCAATATAAATATATACCTCTATTCAATGCACACTAATACTACAACATATCAGCAAAAATTGCAAATATACTCCCTCATCCATGAGGATATTTTTAAGACTATAGAGTAGAATTTAATCTATGGCATGAGCCATATAGAAATTATTTATTTCATACATATGTGCATTTATGAAATAAATTCTTTTTAATAAATAAGAAACAGTAACAGATTAATAATACTGAAGAATTAAACAAAGTAAATACACCAATATGCTATAGTAAAGTTGCATGAGTTTTGTCAGTTGAGTATCATGGGATGATAGGCTATATAGTGTTCATATATAGTGTTATAGAGCATGATTTTTCCCTCTCCACAGCATGGACTAGGACAGATGCATATTTCATCATGCTACTCAGGACTTGGAATATCAATCTATATTATACATCTCTTAATTCTGGAATTGTTCCTGATACTTTGTTTGCTCTTGACCATTTGTTAAAAAAACAAGCAAACAAAAAAATGAAAGCTAAACTATATGTGACAGGGAATATTTTAGTGAGATCAACCCAATTTTGCTAAATTTGTGGGAATCAGAAGGGCACCATATATAAATATGCTAAATTTGTCATAATAACAGGACAGAGTCATGTGGGAACTAAAGAATTATTTTGTCATATACATTTTTTATTGAATGGTGGTTCAGTCTCTCTCTTACCTGTTTCTCCCTCTCTCTGTCTCTCCTTCTCTCCTTTACCTCTCTATCAATATGTTTCTGTTGTATCTGTCCTCATAAGCATCATTTCAAAGTGTCCTCAATGAATCTTTATATTTGGATTTTAAGGTGCAATATACTAGTGCAATTGCGTTCATTTAGATGCATGGCTTTCTCTTCCGTTGATATTTTCCTGAGGATATTCTCAAATTTTACTGCTCTCTCTCTTCCTCCCGCTTCCCTTTCCTTGTTTGTGGTGCATATGACTGTGCTTATGTTAGTTCATGCTGTATTTGTGTGCAGGCTAGAAGTTGATGTCTTTGATCTTTAACTATAGTAACACAGAGTGATAGAATGATACGGAGTCTACCTTTAAAGTTTTGCCTAGTCCATTCCCATGCAGGCTCCACAGCAGAGCAATTGGACAATTGTGCAGCTTGATTTGCTTGGGGGATCCCCTTGGCAATAGAATCAGAATCCCTGGTGCATGAGGGAGCTTTTTGGAGCCCAATTCCTTTGATAGGACAACTCCTGCAGACTTGAGGCAGGGGGAAGGGCTCGGTCTTACCTCTACTGGATGTGCCTACCCTTGGGGGTCCTTGCCTTCTTGTGGGGGGAAGTGGGGGAGGGAGGATGGAGAGGGGGATCTCTGGTTGGTGTGAAAAATGACAACAAATATATTAATAAAAAAGTTTTGCTTAGGTATTTCAAAATTTAACTAATGAAGTTTACACGTTCCTCTTTCTAAATAACCGTGGACACTAACAATAATCTTTCTGCTGCTGTTTAATACAAATCCAATCCCTTCTATTTCTAATGTATTATGTATTTTGTCTTCTTCTTAGCCCTCAAATTAACTTACCCACATGATCTTATAATGCTTTAAGTAGTCTCTAAAAATAGAGTAGTCCTCTAAACTGGATTACTCAATTCGCTGAGTACTTAGAGACAATTATTTTAGTATTCATATTTGTGCAAAAGCCAATTCAAATCTAGGTTTATTATCATGTTTCTCAAAATATTTTTATTTTCTTATTTTGAGTTGCAGAATCTTTTTGACCATTTCAGTAACACCATAAAATTTGTAACCACCACAAATTTTATACCTGTAAACATATTACTCTAATATTCTGATAGTTCACAGTATATAATTGTGGAAGGCATGGAGTCCTCTTTATCAGAAAAAGAAGGAGGAGGAGAAGGAGGAGGAGGAGGAGGAAGAGGGGGAGAAGGAAGAGAAGGGGGAGAAGGGGGAGAAGGGGGAGGAGGGGGAGGGGGAGGGGGGAGGAGGAGGAGGAGGAGGAGGAGGAGGAGGAGGAGGAGGAGAAGAAGAAGAAGAAGAAGAAGAAGAAGAAGAAGAAGAAGAAGAAGAAGAA
>CABHPP010133942.1:34683-48042 GCA_902168425.1 Peromyscus attwateri
AAGAAGAAGAAGAAGAAGAAGAAGAAGAAGAAGAAGAAGAAGAAGAAACTTATTACTTTGTCTTTAAAGCTTCCTGAGGCTTGTTGCACTGTTTTCCTCAACATATGGATTTGTAGATGTAACCAACCGTTTTATTAAATAAGAGACACAGAGCCAATGTAAAGATAAAAGCCGAAGAGGTCAGAGCTAAGAGCTTTACCCGCTTGCCGCCAGCTAGCCTCTCCCGCCAAGAGACCTCTCCAAAAAGGGAGCTACTTCCTGTGCGTTTGTCTTATAAAGAGTTCTTGTTCTTTCTTCTCATTGGTTGTAAACCCAACTACATGACTGCCTCGTCACTGCCTGTCTGTACAGACCTCCAGGTCTTCTATGGTTGGTATTGAGATTAAAGGCGTGTGTCTCCAATGCTGGCTGTATCCTTGAACACACAGAGATCTACCTAGTTCTGCTTACCAAGTGCTGGGATTAAAGGCGTGCACCACCACCGCCCTGGCTTTCGCTATGGCTTGCTAATAGCTCTGACCCCTAGGCAACTTTATTTATTAACATACAAATAAAATCACATTTCAGTACAAATAAAATACCACTATGTGGATTTTTTTCAAAGAGGTCCCAACATGTTATGTTTTAGTATATGCTTCATTTCCTAGAATTTTCACAAATGTGAAATCAGTACTGTCTAGTAGTACGATCAATTCAATACAAATTTTAACTTATAAAATGTAGTAGAATTCTAGAGCTAAGAAAAATTTGGTTATGTTATATTTTAAATTTTCACAGAGATGTGTACTATTCTGCTTTGCTGTTTTCTGTGTAATATTTCTTATCAGGTACTAAGGTGATATATTGTGTACCCTAATAAAATTTGCCTGAAGATCTGAGGACAGAACAAGCCACTAGATTAAATAGAGAAGCCAGGCAGTGATGGCACACATCTCTAATCCTAGCTCTCGGAGTCAAAGATCTGTCTGGATCTCTGTGAGTTCAAAGCCACCCTGGACTACATGAAACTGATTCAATCTGAGAGAGAAACATATCCAGGCAGTGGTGGCACACACCTTTAATTCCATTACTTGGGAATCACACGCTTTTAATCCCAGCACTTGAGATCTTATGCCTTTACTTGGGAAGCACACATGCCTTTAATCCCAGCACTAAGAAGGAAGTGATATGGCTGGGTGGAGAAAGGTATATAAGGTGTGAGGAGTCACGAACTAGAGGCTTTTCAGGCTGAGGAGTCCTAGAGACATGGCAGTGGCTTGTTCCTTTGTCTCTCTGATCTTTCAGCATTTACTGCAATATCTGCTCCGAGTATTTAATTATAATACCACTAGACATTTGAACAACAAGGTACAATCCAATATTTTGATATCAAATATCTCATAAAGGATGACTGGTAAATGAATAAAAAAAATTGAAAAAAAATTACCTCTTTGGTGTCTAAAATTGGAAAAGAACCATTCATAAATTTAACAAAAACTATTGTAATGCTCATGTATGCAGAACTTTAACATAATATTTATAAATGTAAAATTAAACATGTAAAATATATACAGAATTGTATTTGGTTACCCAAGGAGCAGATTCTCAAACAAGCATAGAGGGAAACAATATTATTGATTTGACTTCTAACTGGGAGTAGTAAGCTAATCAGAGAGCACAAGAGCAAATGGTGAAGGAGAAACATAACACTTCAGGCAATAGTGTTGCAGCTACCCCAGATCTGGTGCAGATCACCAGACCATCATCTCAGACAGACAATCCGTGGCTGTTCTTGAGAAGCAGCTTAAAATAGAATTCTCTTTACTGGTTTGTCTAGTCTAGTTGTAGTCCCTGAAGAGTCAGCTGCTAGCACCTTCCCTTCCACAGACCAGGAAATCATAAAAAGGATGTGCAGACAATTATAGCTGTAAGTCACTGGTATGAACTTACACACATCATCAAAACTAAAACTATGCTCTGAATCAGTGGCATATCTTTGTATTGTGTGAAGATCAATTTCTAAAGCATTTACACAGTACCAGTTTCTCATACCCTAATGCTTAGGAAATACTGAGATGGCAGATATAAATGCAATAAAAAGATTGAGTCATAGGGAATTCAAATTAAACAAATTTAATCAAAATGGAAGAATGGGTAAGTTGTTTACTTTGGAAAATATCCTTTCCTTTTGTTCTGTGAAATAATATATACCTTATATTTTGTAATATAACATGAATATCCTCCCTAAAGTCACTTTATGTATCTTCTTTCAAAAGAGATTCTTTTTAATTTTAATTATGTTATGTATATATGTATGTCTTTGTGTAGATTTATACACATAAGTGTGGGAACTCATGGAAAACATAGGCACCAATGTTGAAGCTGGAGCTATATGTAGTTAATTGTTAGTCGCCTGACCTGGGTGCTGGTAATTGAGCTCTACTCCTCTGGAAGTGTACTACATGCTTTTATCCACTGTAGATGTGATGTTATTTAGTCAAAAGAAATGAATCAAAGTCATACTGTACATTTGATAAATATAATTGCCTGTTCAACATGAATAAATATGTCCTGTGTATGCTAGAACATGGAAAATATCTTAGATGAAAAGACATGTATATCAGAGCAAAGATGAGCTTAAATGAGCTAAGTAGAAAAACAGTTCGTAGTAACTGACATGTAGCAAGAACAAAGGAAATTTCATCCTTTTAACTGTTGTGAATAGGTTGTTTGTTATGACACTGTTGTAATGCTGCTTCCTGTAAACGAAACATTCTCCTCTGAGAGAGTAGATCCAGTAAGCTAATGAAACCTACAAGATTAGAGAAATGTATAATCTACTACTTACAAGACCAAAGAAAAGTTATGATCCACCAGCTTCCTACATAGGATTGTGTAAGACATATACAGTTGCTTTTTAGCAGAAGACTCCTCAGTGGAGCTGCCTTTGTGAAAGACATTCCAAAGGATCGTCTTGTTTAGTAGTCATTCATGCTGACAATCATATTGGATTTGTTCCATGATTCTATACTTAACCACAATAAACTCATGTGAACACCAGGATAGCTTCTGGTTGTTGTTGTTATTGTATTTTCTTGATATCTTGTTCCTAATCAATGGTAAGTTTGTTATAGTCTGAATGGAAAATTTGAAATGATAAACAATGGTCACATTAGAAAAGATAAAATATTTTAATTAGAATATTTGTTAATAGATCAATATGGTTACTTTAAAGTCATTTTTTTCTTATTTTGTGACTAAATATATCAAGTATAGTAGTGATGCATTAGTATTTTTGTGTCTATATCAATATTATTAATAATTTTCATTCACATTGTTTAGTGGCCATCATCACCAGGTATCTATAGGCTTCTTCTCAACTTCGTGATTTGAAACCGTATACTTATTAAACAGTTCCCCACTTCACTTCTGCCAGCCTCTAGCCACAAATATCCCACTTACGGGACTGTTAATATATGACTTTCACTTGTCCTATCTCATATGAATGGTATTATTTGTATGTGTTCTCAACTAATTTGTTTGTATAATCACAAGTGGAACTATGACTGTTGTGTAACATAGTGAGATGCAACACAAGATTGAGGACACATGGCAGACAAAATATAGACACCAATAAAGTCCAATTTCTGAGCCAATTACTTTTATTGAGGTTTCTTACAGGAATATTGGTAAAGAGTTACTAAAAAGCAAAGAAATGACACACAGCTGCATCACAAAAGCCCTCACAAGCATAGGTGATAGCTCACCAAGCTGGGAACTTGCAGCATACTAGGAATGTGCAGCATACTGTACAGCCTGTAGGCAGCTCAACAGGTTGGAGAACATCCTTGCCAGGTACCTACCTGCTTTGGTCTAATCCTTTTCCAGGTAGTGCCACAGGTTCCTGCTTCTTCCAGGCAGCTGACATGGTCTCAGAATCTTCTTTATCTTGTGTTTTCTGAGACTCATAGTTTGATCTTGCCTTACCAAGAGAGTTTCTCAACAGTGTTTACTATTTCCTTTTGTGGAGGAAGAGCCTAGTGGTTCAGGTCAGTTTCAGGGACACCATTAAGCTGTTTTGAGATTTTATTTTATACTTTCTAATTTAAAGATATTTTATGCATGGTAGATTGTGTAAATCTAGAGGAAATGCCTACCCAGCACTGACATGTAGTACTTTTTTTGTCTATAAGTAATCTCTATAATGTCTGCCATTGCAAATGTATCATTTTGCATTTCCATCATCAATGTACTTTATTTCTAATATCAGCATTCTCAAAACACTTAAAATCTTTTTGTTGTTAACTATAGTTGTACTGCTGGATGAGGAGTATTGTGGTGTCATACTGTGTTTTGTATTTCTGGTTCCCAAGGGATTTGTGATGAGCACAGTTTCCTATGTTTATTTCATATTCTTTGCCTATATTTTGATTCAATTTACTGTTTTGCTTTTGGTTGTTATTCAGTTCAATAAGTTATTTAAATATTTTAGATAGTATTTAGCTATATATATGTATATATATGTACATATGTATATATATGTATATATATACATATATATATATATCAGTTGTCAGTTTATCCTCTTTACTGGACTATGTTATTATTTCAATTTGTATATACTGTCTTTTAACATGAAAACATTTTAAATTGAAATAGTTCAAATTAATTATTTTTCTTACAAAATTTTCATTTCATATCTTTGAATTTATTGTCAAATCCAACACTAGGGACATTTTTACATGTATTTTTTTTAACAATTTGAGTTGTTTAATTTATTTGTACATTTTACATGAAAGACTTTTTTTTAAAATTATGTTATATGACATAATGATCCAACTTTGTTCTTTTGCATATATATTATACGTGGTCATTTTTGATACTGTTAAGTTTGATCAGATGGAACCATAGACTAAAGAGCGCTTTTGGAAAGACTTTCCTTTTTAGTTTGTGATATTGAATTGAAAGTATAATAGTGGGTTGCATAGTGTATCAGTATAGTCATTGTTCCATAGTTAGGAAAAATATAGCAATTTAGAAGAGATTCATGACATGAGGATGGAGACAATAAACAGACCTGTGATTTATTTTGGAGGTTATATATATATATATATATATATATATATATATATATATATATATATTTCTAAAAACAGAAGGTGTCTGTATGGTACAGCAGATGGTAAGAAGGGAAGCATAATATTTAGAAGTTTTGAATATTACAGTGAGATTGTTAAAACTGTTTTAGATGTATTAAAATACACGTTTCTAAGAGGCATGCATTTAGACATGTCAATGGGCAATGATTGATAGAATAAATCTAAATTTAATGGAGAGATGTAAATTCATTAGACTGTAATAAGCACTTAAGTGAAAGAAAGTGGTTAAGATACTTTTGTGAGAGTATTAAGTGCCAAGAGGCTACAAGATTGCATTTAGAGGAAATATCAGGTTAGACACTGCTGTAAGAAAAATATAGCTGGATTAAGGACAAAATTTAGGTTTTAGTCTTAAATAAATATTTCAAATTACAATTTTTCCATTATTATTAAATTTAGTTTTTTATTGATTTTTTAAAAGATTGAAGTATGAGAATAAAGCCTTATAGTAACAACTTCTTCCTATTGGAGAACATGAGGTTTTTGTACTTTCCTTTATTGAAATCTCAAACCAACCATGCTAATTGTCCTTATAGATTTTTAATAGTTCAATATAGAACTACACATTGCTTATAACTGTGAAAGAATAAAATCACAAATTAGTATATGTAATAATTAAATATATTTTGAGTATTTTTAAAAAGCAACTTTCTATGATATTCTAGAAGACATAAAAAGGGAAATCAAAACTTCCACATATTCAAAACTGTAATAATAGTTCCCAAATCTTGAGGTAGTATTGGTACCTCACTTATATTTGGTAGCAATCTGAACATGACATTTTGTACTTAGTATAATTGTAGAGAATTTTGTGTTTAAAAAGAAAAAAGAAAAATAAGAAAGTATTTCATAAGTTACTGAGAAAATATGTATTCAAAATGTAAAATATCTAAGATGCAAAATACCATAATTAAAATTAAGATTGGAAGTTACTCCCTGACATTATTTAAATCTAGGTTTAGTGTACTAAAAAAATAAAATTTAAATTCTAATTACAAGAGTGATTAAAAGTTGCCTTCCTCTATCATTCTTCAATTGGTTGTAAGAAGATATGTCCTTGTTACATTTAATAAAAATATCATTTTATAACGTTTAATAAAAATAAGAATATTAGGAAAATAAATTGATATTTTAAAATGCAATGGGTATCATACAAAAGAGTTACACATTTCCCACAACAGAGAAATGCAGAAAAATCCTGGAGAGTTATTTCTGAAATATAGAAAAGAACATGGTGAAACCATCATAAATAACAATTACTAGAATTATGTTAGTTATCTTTCTTTTAGCTGTAGCAGAATACACGAGAAAAAGGAAATTTTGGCTCATCATATTAATCATGATTGGAAGTGCATGGTAACTAAAGTTCTCAGAGCATCTTTGTAGAAATTTACAATCCTAAATGTAATCTATTGAGTACATATAACTGTAATTTTACTTATATTTTCTAGGATGACCACTTGGCATTGTACATCCAATTAATGTGATCTTCCTTGGGGAGGGCCATCCCTCCTGCTCTCGGTGTTCTTCAGTTCTCTATAGTTCTCTGTGTAGGATTGAGGAATCCTGAATATTTCTCTACTCAGATTGGAAAATTCATTAGTGTTCTGATTGCACAGTGAATGTTTGTGTCATCTTTTTGTGAGAATTTAGTGGTATATCTTCTGATGTTGCTATTAGATACAATCACACAGCAAAGCCCTTGCTCTTCTTGCTCTTACACTCATTAAGCCTGCTCTCTATCTATGATTGCTGAGCTTTAGATGTGGGATTGTTTTGTAGATGTACTCACTGGGACTGGGCCCCAAATCTCTATATTGATTGGCTGTGGTTTTCTCTAGTGATCTTGCTCTGTTGCCAAAAGAAAATTCCTTAATGAGGAGGCAAGTCTACACTTATCTGTGGATATAAGGACAAATGTTTATAAATTTTTGTTAGAGATTATTCTGGTTTTGTAAATTATTGGTTGCTGTTTTTCCTTCAATAATCATGATTTCTCTAGCACTGATTGATTATCTGGTTATCCAGGACCAGGAAAGTTATCACACTTGTTGTGTGAATATTAAAGTCCAAGTAGAGAGCAGTTGGTTACCACCAAGGTATGTCTATAACTACTGCATCTAGTGTTATTGTGCTATCCTGGTCACTGATGTGATTTAAAGGCATCATAGATGAGTAAGACTGTTGGTTACCTCCATTCTTTGAAACCAAAGAATGTGCTTTCTAATGCCATGGTAACTATTACTAAGGGTGCTATCATTCAAGTCTGTTCTACCTCAAGGGCCCCAGGGCCCTATTTCTTAAGTGCAAGGTGTCTTTAGTAATTTGGACTTATCTTCCACCTCTGTGGGGGCAACCAAAGGAAACAGGGATAGGCCGTGTGTTTTGAAATTCTTTTTAGACATCTCATATCAACAACTCAAACGGGTCTTCTAATTTCTGATATTGATATTTTTGTTAGGTGGTCTTTGTCCCTTGAATTGAGTACCATCACCCCATATATATATATATATATATATATATATATATATATATATATATATATGTATATATGTATATATATAGTTTTAATGAACTTTATATATACTTAATTACATACATTATGTTTTATTTTTTGGGGGGTAGTCAATTACCAATTATTTCTTGGGACTTTCACTCATCTATAATATCTTACCTACATACCCTCTTCCAGTATTTACCTTGGTTCATCTTTCACTCTCCAAATCTTTTCCTATGTTCCCTATCAGAGCACGTCTTGCTCTTCCCCTTTACCCTCCTCCCACTGTCTGTATTCACCTTCTTTCTCCCTCCATCAGGAGTTCCTGAATATCATGTATTCTGTAAATTATTTAGTTATCATACTATTGCTGAAGGACAAAAGTAAAATCAATGTAATTGCACCCATTTATTTAACTTTGTGGGATAATATGCATCATATTTATTTACTGTTGTGATGACCCAATTTTTAAAAAATAATGATACTTAGTTCTTAGTGATCTCTACATTGATAAGGTTTTCTAACAATGGGTGTAATTTACTTACATATTTATTAGTGGAGGAATACTAATAATTTTTAAAGTAGTAAACACAAGGAAATTATTTTCCAAACACAGCATTGAAGTTGCCCATTTGAACACACAACAGCAGTTAAAACAACATTCACAATACCTGCACAGACTGAGGCCAGAGGGACCTCAGCATGAATCAGGGAGGTAGATATAATCTTCCACCTGAAGCTGAGGAATTGTGGGTAGTTTCTAGTTTCTAGTGGTGGAAGCCAGTTTTCTTTAAGTGTATGCAGTGTATTAGATAGAATATCTTCCATTGACAGCAGTATATCTAATAGTATATGGGCAACATAAACTTGTACATTTATGTTTATGCATGCAATAGCAATCAATGAAAAATAGGCAATGGACTGGGTGGTGGTGGCGCACACCTTTAATCCCAGCACTGGGGATGCAGTGGCAGGCAGATCTCTGTGAGTTCGAGGCCAGCCTGGTCTACAGAGGGAGATACAGGAAAGGCACCAAAACTACACAGAGAAACCCTGTCTCAAAAAACCTTAAAAAAAAAAAAAAGAAAAATAGGCAATGGATTTGAAAGAAAGAAAGGAGGAATGTAAGAGACATTTTCAAGGGAGGAAAGGCATGAGGCATATATTATAATTATAATCTCAATCAGATTAAAAAAGTACACAAAGTTGAATGTATTTGTAGTGGAAGATGGATCTGGGATATATGTCAATGTGATAAAAATTTTATGAATTTTTCAAACAACTATTAAAACTAAAAAAAAAGGAAAATGTGTTGTAAATAAAATTTTAGTTTTCATGCAATCTAGTGTCAGGTAAAGCATTAGTCTTGGAAGATTGGCATTCAAATGGAGTGAACTCCACTGAATGATTGTACATGCCTGTCCCGTAGTGAGGGCACCTGATTGTAAAGCTAGGTCCTAGATAATAGAATATAGTAATAGTGATGAGAAATTCAGCATTTATATTGGGCTCCATTGAATGTTGTAATCAGAAACTTATTTTGTAGATGAGGCAGGAAAAATAAAAAACCTGCTAATGTAAATGAAAAAGGCTGTCATTTCTTGTGACAACTGGTTATATACCAACGACTATGTTAAGAAACACATGCTAAATTCTTATTCCTCACAAAGGACTTCTGAAAAAGTGACCACGAAGTTAATTCTCAAAGCACAGGGCAGGAAATGAATTTGACAACACTATGTCTGGGTTTAGAAGTGTATTTTCCCCAGCCAAACCTCAAAATAAAAGTATGTATTTACTATGTCCTTGATTTTAAACTTGTGAAAATCTAAGTAGCAAACCCAGAAAAGCCATTTCTGACATTCAACCTTATGAAAACCGAGAAAACAGTTCTGATTATCAAGATATTAAATAAAATTATTTATTACACACAGCAATAGAAAATAATGTACAGTTTATGCATGGGGGTCTGGTAGTCCAGAATCAAAAATCATTATTCTCACATACTTACCATAGTCATATTCTGTCAAGTTACTGGTCAAATAGAAATTTTATGCTATTTTATTCTTCTCACTTTTTTTAAGCCTACGGTCTTCCTGGTGAATGAAACTTCATACAGCAATAAGATAGTAAATATATTTGACACGCATGCACAGCTTCCTGTTCTACTTTCTTATTTTCTGTGTGTTCAACTCCTGGATATCAGTTAGTCAGAATGAGAAGTATACAATGAAAACACAGTGTCAGCGGAAGCTTACGTCCCACCCAGTCCCGCAGCCATTCAGTCCCAAATAAACACAAAGAGGCTTATATTAATTATAAACTGTTTGTCCTATTGCTCAGGCTTATAACTAACCCATAATTCAATTCTTGTCTATGTTTAGCCACATCACTTCATGCCTTTTTCAGTCCAGCATTGTCAACTTACTTCCTCTGCATCTGGCTGGCAACTTCATCTCTGCCTTTTATCTTCCCAGCCTTCCCCTAGTCTGGTCACCCTGTCTAAACTTCCTGCCTGGCTACTGGTCCATCAGCTTTTTATTAAACCAAAAGGAGTGACAATTTTTTACAGTGTATAAGAGCATTATCCCACAGCAACACAGTGTAGTACATAAAAATTGACTCGTGGGTCATAATGACCTCATGCTATTTGTAGAATAATGTATGATTATAAACTCTTTTTTTCCTAACCAAAGAAATATTAGTTTGTTTCCTTTGTATAAAGTTAATCTTAAATGCTAATTAGGTAAATTTAATCATTAGAATTATTTTTAATTTACAAATATAAATTGGTTATTCTACATGAGACAAAAGTAATCTCAACAGAAATGTGAGATGAAATAAAATTTTACCATTTAAGGAAAAAATATTTTAATTGAATTTTATATTTCAGTGATCTGCAGAAACAAGAGAAATTCTCATAGCAAGAATTGTTAGATAATACGAAGTTTCTGTCCACATAAAGGAAACTAAACAATTTTGCTGTGGAATATTATGTTGAGATGTATTACATTTGTTACATTATTTATTGGCATCAAAGAAACTCTATAGTAGCTTTCTTTCATTGTGGCAAGATTAGCCATTTGACTGCTTGACTGTGTGCTGTGCAGACTAGAATAGAGGACCCAGAAGAAAGTGACTGCTGAACTTTGCTAGAACAAGACAGGAAATCCTTTTGAGATTCCTGCTTCACTGAAAACTCTAGCAGATATTCTAGTCCTGTAGGCTGAAGATGAGGGCCCCAACATTGCAGAGGAACTTTCAGTGACTGTCCAGGCAGCCATCTCTGTCATTTCTAGAGACTTAGAAGTTGTTTGCAAAACACTTCCTGTTTACTTATGTAATGCTATATCCTTCTTGAACCTTTGATGGAGGTGAAGACTGCATATTTACAGATGTAATTTTCCTTAATTATGATAGAAAGTAAATTAAGTATAAAGCTTTGGAGTAACTAAGATGGGATGGATGGTGAAGTGTTTTCTCTGTACTTGCTAAATACAAATGGATTGAATATTGTAAATGCACTTCTTACTTAGTAACTGTTTTGTTGTATATAGTTTTACTATGTTAAAATTAAAATATTTTATTTTTATTTGCATAAAAGGGGGAAATGATGTGGAATATTATTTTAAGATATGTTAGATTTATTTACACTGTGGAACATTTGTTTAATGATGCAAAAATGTGTTGCATTCATTTATGTTGTATTTGTTTAACTCTGTGAAGTTGTATTACTTTGACTGTCTAAAGTTTTTTTTAATAAAGAGCAGAGTGGCCAACAGCAAAAAGAAGGAAGGATAGGTGGGGCTGGCAGGCAGAGAGAATAAATAGAAGGAGAAAAAGAGCAAAGAAGAAGGAGAGGATGATGCTAGGGGCTGGCCACCGAGCCCCACAACCAGCCATGGAGTAAGAGTGAAAATAAGATATACAGAAGTAAGAAAAGGAAAAAGCCCAGAGGCAAAAGTTAGATGGGATAATTTCAGTTAAGGAAAGTTGGCTAGAAATAAGCCAAGCTAAGGCCTGACATTTATAAGTAATATTAGGTCTCTGTGTATGATTTATTTGGGAGCTAGGTGGAGGGCCCCCAAAAGAATAAGAAGAGACAAAGGTGAAAGAAGCCTACTACACAACTTGAAGAAGAAATTAGCATAGACATATATATGTGGACCTCAGATTAATGGACAAATATTTTAAAATATATTTTTACTGTTTGTTAAAACAACACATTTTTTATAACAATAAACAGAATTTAAAGCCTTATGTTCTGACAGATATCTTGGCAAATTATTCTTTTTTCTTGACAATAATTAATTCTTCAGAGAATAATAAATTCCTATAAAATTATTAAGGCATGTGTATGTGTTTATATGTGCATTTGTGCATGTATGTGCATGTGAGTAATCCTATGCATTAATCTGAGTATTTGATATGAGGTATCTGGATGAAATTCTCAATGTTATTACCAAAACATATGCAGCAATCTGGGAGAATTAGATAAGTACTGAAGTAAGTAGAGGACTAAGCCATATAGAAAGTTGACAGTGAAAGAGTAGGAGAACCCTCTGAAGTCTTATAACAATTTGAAAAAAGGTTATCGGAGATTTGAAAAAGTACTCTAATATTATTGCAATCAAATACTGAAAAAGACAACAATATATTTTAATGGATGACATAGAGAATGTATTTTTTTTGGAATTTATTTTATTTTATTTTACAATATACTTCAACTTTACATATCAGCCATAGATTCCCCCGTTCTCCCTCCTCCCGCCCCGCCCCCCTTCCCCCTGTCCCACCCCCCATTTCCATCTCCTCCAGGGCAAAGACTCCCCCAAGGATTGAGATCAACCTGGTGGTCTCAGCCCAGGCAGGTCTAGTACCCTCCTCCCAGGCTGAGCCAAGGATCTCTACTAAGCCCCAGGTTTCAAACAGTCAATTCATGTACTGAGCACAGGGCCCGGTCCAACTGCCTGTATGCCTCTTAAACAGATCAAGCCAATCAACTGTCTCACCCATTCAAAGGGCCTGATCCTGTTGGGGGCCCCTCAGCCATTGGTTCACAGTTCATGTGTTTCTATTCGTTTGGCCATTTGTCCCTGTATTCCATCCATCCCTGGTCCCAACAACTCTTTCTCACATAAACCCTCCTCCTTCTTGCCAATTGGACTCCCGGAGCTCCACCCAGGGCCTGACCGTGGATATCTGCATCTAGTTCCCTCTGTCACTGGATGGGGTTTCTAGCACGACAATTAGGGTGTTTGGCCATCTTATCACCAGGGTAGGTCAAATCAGGCTATTTCTCGACTATTGCCAGCAGTTTATTGTGGGGGCATCTTTGTGGATTTCTGTGGGCCTCTCCAGCTCTTTGCTTCTTCCTATTCTCATGTGGTCTTCATTTATCATGAACATTCCTTATGTTCCCTCTCTGTTCTTGATCCAGTTGGGATCTCCTGCTTCCCCAAGTTCTCTTTCTCTCGCCCCTCGCTCATTACCCCCACTCACGTCCAGATTGTTCATGTAGATCTCATCCATTTCTCTGTCATTGCGATCCGCGTGTCTTTCTTGGGGTCCTATTATCCAGGTAGCATCCCTGGTGTTGTGAGTAGCTGTCCAGTCATCCTTGTTCCACAACTAGTATTCTCCTATGAGTGGGTACATACCATGTTTGTCTTTCTGAGTCTGGGTTACCTCACTCAGGAGGATTTTTTCTAGATCCCTCCATTT
>CABHPP010133945.1:0-18049 GCA_902168425.1 Peromyscus attwateri
TTTTTTTTTTAAGTTCCTAATTTATCCAAAAAATAATTGAGCTATTTTAGTGTCCTTACTGTGGGTATCATTGTTAATACTCGAGCATTGATAAAAGCAAAGGATGCATGAATGAATATATAGAGACCTACAACTATATAAAAGAGATTGGACTCCTCAATTTTCACCACGGAAAGAGTACCCATAAGTCCCTACCTGTTCCTGGGGAAATAGTGGCATAATGGTTGCAGGAAGGGATGTTACTTCCTCTAATGGTGTACTAAAGGAACTAGGTGGGAAGAAGGGATTCAAAAAGAAAGGGAGAGTATACCAGAAAGCAGTGGGTATGTATGAGTACAATCAGTACATTGTATAGATGTATGAAAAAAAAAATGCTTAGTTGCACCAAAGCTGTAGTCAAAAAGATCCTATCTGAAAAGATACCCAAACCAACATTTGCACAAATAACAAGGAAACCAAATTTGTAAAGGGGAGGAAAGAAAAGTGAAATGATCCAAAAGTTTGTGAGTTCAAATTCTAAATCTAAATATTGAATGATTGAAATGCCAGACAAGAATGCAACCTAATTTAAAAAGCTGATTAGTGATCTCAAAGAGGAAACAAGAAGTCAGTGGATAAGACATGTAGATATGTGGATGAGAGATTTATCAGAGGTAAGGGTTTGGGAGGAGATAGATAAATCATACAAATGAAAGGCTCAGTAAATCAAGTTTTAAAACTGCCAGGCAGTGGTGGCACACACCTTTAATCCCAGCACTCCTTTGTACTTTCTAAACCCACTAAACATTACTTACCCTGCTAGAGAGATTGTCACATGATTTTGTTGCAGATTCAGATTTCTCTGGTCTATAGCAGTGAACCCAGTGAGCCCAAGCAGAGGCAGGCAGATCTCTTAAGTTTGAGGCCAGCCTGGGCTTCAGAGTGAGATCCAGGACAGCCAGAGCTGTTACCCAGAGACACCCTGTCTCAAAAAACCAAAACAGCACATGAGTGGATCAAGTACAAAGGATTGAAGACAAGATTGAGAAATCTGATAGCAGTAAAGGAAAACTGTCAATCATAACTGTGACTTTCAAGACCTGGAATGTGACTGAGAGACCAAATGTGAGTCTGGTATAGAGGAAAAACATGTTCTGTGAAATAATAAAATCCCTCAAATCTAGGAGAAGATGGACACTTGGAGGCATTTAAAACTCCAAATAGACCGAAGAAAGGAACTCTCCATGTCACGTAGTTCAAATTCTGTCTTAAGTTAACAGTGAAAGCTGCATGGAGAAGCAGCAAGCTAACAAAAGCAAACTCATTAGAATTACATCGTTACCTCCACAGACACCTGGAAAGTCAAGGACAATCATTGATTTTGAGCTCTGAGAATAAACAGCTGACAAGATTACAATACCCAGCCAAGTTATCTTGGAGATAAGGAAATTCCAAGAGAAAGACAAATAAAGCAGGTGTCCTTGAACCCCAGACCGCATTGCAGAAAATACTTGGTGGAAACCTGAACATAGATGATGAAGAAAGCCCTGATCACTAGAGCTCAGAAAGGAAAGATCGCATAAGAAGAATAACCATGAAAGTTAGAAAAGAAACATCAAATTCATAAAGCCAATGTATTAGTCAGGGTCACTTAAATGAATAGAATTGATGGAATAAATAAAATATATATGGGATTTATTAGACTGACTCCAGGCACTTCAACAAACACTGTCTCACAATGAAGAGGCCAAGAATCCCATAGTTGTTCAGCCTACAGGCTGGATGTCTCAGCAGTCCCAGTCGGGCAGGACAGTCCTTCCTGGAGGATTCCTGGAGAGCTCCTGTCTTCAGTCTGCACTGGAATCCTGAAGGAGTTGGGTTTACTGCTAGCAGCAACAGGATAGACAAACTTGCCAGAGAGGGTGAGAGCAAGCACAAACTGAACTCTGTGACTTAAAAGCATCAAGTTGGGAAGTGGGTCTGAAATTCTCAAAATTTATTAACCAAGAGTTGATTTTTGAAATGGTGAGCAATATTAATAAACCCTTAACTAATTAAAAAGAGTCAAATTATTAAACTTAGAAATAAACATAAGGGGGCTGGAGAGATGCTCAGTGGTTAAGAACACTGTTCTTCCAGAGGACCCAGGTTCAATTCCCAGCACCCACATGGCAGCTAACAACTGTCTAACTTCAAGATCTGAAACCTTCACACAGACTTACATGCAAGCAGAACACCAATGCACATAAAATAAGAATAATTTAAAAAGAAATTTTAAACTGTCGGGGTAAGAGAAAAAAAAAAAATAATTTGGCCAGGCAGTGGAGGCGCACACCTTTAATCCCAGCACTAGGGAGGCAGAGCCAGGCGGATCTCTGTGAGTTGAGGCCAGCCTGGGCTACAAAGCGAGTTCCAGGAAAGGTGCAAAGCTACACAGAGAAACCCTATCTCGGAAAATAAATAAATAAATAAATAAAAATAATAAAAATAAACACCTCAAATCCAGTTGCAGTATTGCAGAGTGCTGTGTCTGGCAGGATGGTCCCCAGTGGAAAGTTCTTCTCGAAAGGGAATCCGTTGGCTTAAACTGAGCTCTCCTAAGGACTTGAGACCAGGGAACAATCACAAGTAGGAGAGCATAAATCCAATCTGCCCCAGTTCAGGAAAACAGTTGGGGGTGGGGGTGCTGGATGCTGGCAAGTGGAAAAGGAGAAATCCTACATAGGAAGAAGTCAATCCAGTTCACCAAGAGAAGGGGCTAGGTACCCTCTGGGCCTAGGATCAGACCTCTCAACTGAGAAGAACTCTGGAGACTGATGATCCAGTCTGACATTAGCCTGTGGACCACCTACTGGAGCCAGCAACTGCTGTGGGGCTCCCTGCTAGAGTCCAGAGGACCCTGAAACTGCCGCAAGAGCTTTAGGCATCTTTTGACCCATCTCTCTAGCAGGGTGAGTAATGCTCAGTGGGTTTTGAAAGTACAAAGGAAAGGGTGTCCGTCTGGATCTCAGTGCTGTAATTGCTTCTCCCTCTCCCTCTCCCCAGCCCACAACTGGAATGTTGAGCTACCACTTGCACCCTACAAGCTAGGAAATCTACCGGAGTTGTGGGAAACCCTGTCCAGAGCAAATACACTGCGAAGCTATGTGCAACCTGCAGAGGTCACTAGTACATAAAGAAGGGAAGACACTCTAAGGTGAAGCCTGTTACTTATCCAGTATGGGCTCAAAACCAGCATAAATCACAAATTCAATTGACCCTCTTCCCTTCCCCAATACCCCCGACCCCCAACACATACACACCTTGGATCCAGAAAGAATCTATCCCAACACTCTATTTTTTATTCTTTTTCCCTTGGGTTACGTGTGTGTGTGTGTGTGTGTGTGTGTGTGTGTGTGTGTGTGTAAATTTTTATTTTTGTTTTACAAGCATTGGTGTTTTGCCTACATGTGTGTCTGTATGAGGGTGTTGTATCCCCTGAAACTGGAGTTACAGGCAGTCGTGAGCTGCCATGTGCATACTGGGAATTGAACCCGGGTCCCCTGGAAGAGCAGTCAGTGCTCTTAACCACTGAGCTATCTCTCCAGCCCCTTGTGTGTGTTTGATTTTAACCATTTTTTTCTGTAGCATCGTTATCTTTTATGATTTATTTTTATTTCGTGTATATGACTGCTTGCCTGATTGTATGTTGTACACATCCTGTCTGCCTGGTGCCCAAAGAGACCCCCAGGAACTGGAGTTGCACACGATTGTGAGCTGCTTTGTGGGTGTTGGGAACTGAACCTGGCTCCCCTGGCAAGAACAGCAAGTGCTCTTAGCCACTGAACCATCTCTGAAGCACCCTATTATTATCACATTTCAAAGGCTTATTTATCTTCATACATTCATCCACTCATTATTAGGCAAACTTTTTTTGGCTTTCTGTTTTCAACCTTTTCTATTATGCTTTTAGTACTACTTTGGCCTTATCCTACTATATGCTTTTAAAACATGCATAGTGGCAAACGCCTTTAATCCAGCACTCAGGAGGCAGAGCCAGCCAGATCTCTGTGAGTTCCAGGCCAGCCTGGTCTACAGAGCGAGATCCAGGACAGGCACCAAAACTACACGGAGAAACCCTGTCTTGGGGAAAAAAAAAAGTGCATGCTTTTTGTTTTATATTCCCCTTCTTATGTTTATGTAGTTGGGGTTATGAATTTCATTATTAGGAAATGTTTCTTTAACTTTTCCTCATCTCCTTAATTTTCTCTTCCCCTTCAGAGATTTTGCCACTCTTTCTTTCTTTCGTTTACTTGTTTCATTCCTATTTTCCCCTCTCCCTGCCACACTCCTTTACATCATCGATGCACATACAGTTTCCACATCCTGTCGGGTTGATGTCATTGCTGTTAAAGCTATTGATTTCTGCACTCCGCTACTGGAGATTTACCTCTCCAGGATAGGCCACTCCGTAAGGAAAATCCCCAGGTCAAACGGAGAGGACAACCAAACCACCAGATGCGTGAGACACAACAGAAACACGAGAAATAGAAAAGTCAATGCAGCACAGCTCCTGCAAAAGACCATCACCCTCCACTTCTGATTGAAAGATGCCGACACAGCAAACTGTTGAGGGAGGAAAGTGTTTGAACAAGCAGATGGACGAAGTAGGAGAAATCTACCCAAGACGTGGAGAGGAAAGCAGGAACACAGCGGAAATGAGGAAAATGGATGATAAAAATCAGCAACGTGGATGAAAAAGCCAACAACATTGCAGAAAACTCGGGGATGAAATTGAGATTTTTGTTTAAAAAACAACAAAAAAAAATGTTAGCATTGGAAAACAACAAAACAAAGAAACGGTGGAGGGTATCACCAAGTGAGTCAATCAGGCCCAAGCCAGAATACCAGGAATGGAGGACATACTAAATTCAAATTTCAATAGAGAAAAAAAAAAAAACAGCAGGAACTCTGAAATATGATCAAGAGACCAAACCTAAGAAGTGATGGAGCAGAAGGAGCTGAGAGAAAAACTCATAGGCATACAAGGATCTAGTCAATGAAGTTATCGCAGGAAATCCCCCCAAATCTCAAAAACAACTGGATATCCAAACACTAGAAGCATTTAGAATCCCCAGGAGATATGACCAGAGATGAACCTCTCTACAACATATTGGAGTCAGGACACCAAAGATACAAAGCAAAAAACAATATTAAAAGATGTAATGGAAAAATGCTAACTCAGACACAGAGAGAAATACAACAGAGTTATACATTTCTCACCAGCCACTCTAAAAGACAGGAAAGCATGACATTTTCTCTTTATCCCCCCCCCCCCCCTCTCTCTTGCTCTCTCACTCTCTCACTGTCTATCTCCTCCCACCCCCTCGTGGGTGTGGTGGATGGTTTGGTGTGCCCCTATAGTCTCTGTGTGTGTGTGTGTGTGTGTGTGTGTGTGTGTGTGTATGTGTGTGTGTGTAGGCCAGAGGTCAACATCAGGTATCTTCCTCAGTTGCCCTCTACCTTATGTATTTGTTTAGGTTGAAACTATATAGCCCTGGCTAGCCTTGTGTTTACAGAGATCTGTCTTCTACCTCCCCAGTGTTGGGATTGCGGAAGTATATCACCGTCTCTGACTTTCACCTTATTTCTTGAGACAGGATCTCGTTGAACCTGGGTCTCACTGATTCTGCTAGGCTGGTTGGTCAACAAGCCCCTGGAATCTGACTGTCTCCCCACCTCCGTCCCTCAAACACTGGCATTCCAGACATGTGCTGCTGTGCCCAGCTTTTAAGTGGGTGCTGGGGATCCTAACTCAGGGCCCGATGCTTACATGGCAAGCATTTTACCCACTAAACAAGCCATTGCCCCAGCCCCTAGACGAAGTCCTTACAGTTTTCTTTGATTTACTTGGCAGTAGGGAAAACCGGGGTCGAAAGGTTTGATCTGGGAGTTAGCAGGCTTGCATGCTGATGAGAAAGATCCAACAGGAAGAGGAAATTTGGTTATCAAGCATGATGTTGTATGAACGTGTCCTGTGGAGACACAACACACACACACACACACACACACACACACACCAGACCCAAGTAATGATTGCATCAAAGTCCATCTTGGTAAAGCAATGAGTTTTTATTGGGATGACTAACAGGCGTGTGAGTGAGGGGTTGCTTACAGGGAGCAGCGATGGCGCAAAGGCAGCCGCACCACCAAAAAGCCCATCCCAGTCCAGTTGACTCAGGAAAGCTGCGACCATGGGACTCGCTCCACAGCCTGCAGGCAGCTCAAGGGTCCAGATGTCTCAAGTCTCTGCAGTTTGGCTGGTCAGAGTCTGTAGAGAGATGGCGAGAGGCCAAGCAGCACAAACACAAAGCTGGTGGGGGGGGGGGAGAAGGAATAGTGGGGGTGAAGTTCTTTTAAGCTTCTTTCCATTTTCCTCAGCTAATGGGAGGAAGTCAGCAGGAAGCTAATCAAGCATTGTTGCACGAAGGGAACACAGGTATCTCAAGAGCACTGCAGGCTGAGTACACAGCAGCCTTGGGACTGATAACCACAGCCCCAAAGGGTGGAAAGCGTTGGTTCTCAGGAGCTGAAGCCACAGCTCTGCCAAGGGCCTGGCCCCAAGCCATTACCAGCTCGGCCAAGCATAGTCCTGGTTTTCGACATCAGGGCCTGGGGGAAAAGCCTTGAATCAGCCCTCAAAGCCCTCCGCACTGCTGCTGTGGGGTGAGGAACTGTCTGAGAGGAGTATGTCATATCTTACAGAATACTCTAGGACAGTGGTTCTAACCTGTGGGTCTCAGCCCCTTTGGTGGTCACATATCTGATATTCTACATACCTGATACTTACATTACGATTCATAACAATAGCAAAATCACAGTTATGAAGCAGCGACGAAATGCTTGAAGGGTTGGGGGTCACCACAGCATGAGGAACTGTATTAGAAGGTTGCAGCATTAGGAAGGTTGAGAACCCCCACTGTAGGATTTTTCTAAGACAATAACTGTTTCTGGACAGTTTTTACTGTCAATCACTTTGGATGGAGATACACAACAAACTCCTGAGGTTTCCTATCTCCAAAGCTATTAAACCCAAACAGCAACACAAAAAAGCAGGCCAGTTTAAGCTATCAGAAGACCAGGGGATATAGCTCAGTTGGCAAAGCATTTGCCTAACATGCACCAAGCCCTGCCTGTGCCCAGTCCCCAGGACTGCATTAAGGGGGCATGGTGTTGCACAGCTGTAATCCTAGCAATTGGGAGATGGAGGCAAGAGGATCAAGGGTTCAAAAGGGTTCAAGGTCATCCTCATCTACATACTGAGTTTGAAGTCAGCCTAACAGATTTGAGGCACACTCAGCCAGGGATACACAAAACCTGAAGAAGAAAAGAACAAGGAGGGAGGGAGGGAGGGAGGGAGAGAGAGAGAGAGAGAGAGAGAGAGAGAGAGAGAGAGAGAGAGAGAGAAAGACTGAGAACTCAGTACACTTTCTCTAGATCTTCTGAAATTTGCATACAGTAATTGCTTCTGGCTCCTTCAAGCAAATGCAAAGGGGGTAAAAAATCCATGCTTTGGAATCATTTTAGGCACTTAGGTACTTCAGAAACCACATGGCTAAAAGAAACAGATAGGAGCACAATGCTAGTTAAGATTCGGGTTCAAGGGCATGAGGACTTAGCTCATTGGTAGAACACTTGCCTAGTGATCACAAGACCCTGGGTCTGAGCTTTGACTTTTAAAAAAAAAAGGTGAAATTTTAAGATCCTACTTCAACTTAAGTAGTTGTTGGGGTCTTGGGAGTTCAACTTTGCTATGCTCTGAGATATGGAGGGAAGAAGCAGGGCTCCTGTTTTCAAAATGTAGGAAATTGGGTTTGGGAGGACCAGGTTTACCCATGGCGATACAGAAGTGAAAATACCTCTGTCTACCTGTATTCATATGCTCATTCCTATATTCATTCCCAGGCTAGACATATATATTCAAGCATTCATTTCAACATTTTTAAATGGGGAGAGTTGATAAAGGAGGAATTTTTTAGCAAATATTTTTCTCAGTCTTTACCACTACCCTAGGAGAAAGATAGTATTCTTTGACAGATACGAAAATCAAAACTCAGAGGTTAAGTTACTTGCTCAAGGTCATTCAGCTCAGAAGAGGAAGCTGGGAATTCGCTGACACTTCAAAGGCCAAAATACCTGCCACCCTGGCAGAGGTAATTTCTTTGAAACAGGATCTCAGCACATAGCCTTGGCTGGCCTAAAGCTCACTATATAGACCATGCTGGCCTCCATCTCCCAGAGATCTGCCTGCCTCTGCTGCCTAAGTCCACCAGAAGTCATTTCAGGAAGGGGAAGAATCACTGACTGTGCTCACTCTGGGAAGACAGATGCTCATGAACCAGCCTTTTAATGTGTACTCAATAGCTACAGGTCAAGCTGTTTGCCAGGTCAGTTCACCATGGTCTAAGCTAGTGCCTTTCCTCATGCCCAAGCAACATAAAGATAGAGTTCTTCTCTGTTCAGGAGCCCTACCTTCTCCCTGCCACAGCAGGGGGCATTTGCAAGGCTAGGTGGGTAGAGAACATTTGAGTCAGCTGCTACATGCTGCAGGTGCAAATTAATCCCATCAACTGAAGTTCCGGAGAGAGACTCACTCCAGGAGAATAAAGAGTAAAGGAGACAAAGATGTTGGTCATTTGTTGGCTCTTTCCTTCTCTGAGGCGGTAGTGTGGCTGTTCTGTGGGTACCGAGTGTAATGATAGCATTTTTGGGTGGTTGTTGTTATTGTTGTTGTTTTAGCAATACCATGTGCTGAAGTGCGGAAGTAGCCATACATCAGCAGACCTGGGATTCAAAGGTGAGTCCATTGTTTGTCCTCACAGGAACCAACCTGTTCAGCCAGAAGCCCGGGCTGTCGACCTCAGGCCATTGAAACCCATGCTGTCACAATAGCAGTGTCGCCTCATGAGTGGGGTGCAGTGTACAGCCTCCTACTCCTTAAGGAAAGGCCAGGCAGGAGGGTGGGACCTGCAGGTTGCTTGCCTCTGTTGTAGAGAGAGCATCAATTCTGAACATCGGACAGACTCAGGTTCAGGTCCCCCCTCGGTGCCTCCTAGCGAAGCCTCCTAATTTCTCTCTTGCTCAGCTGCCCCATTTGTCCTGTGGAAGTCATAATGCAAGAGAAATGCCCGCTATCAAAAAAGTGCATGTAAAGGGCTGCCCCATGGTGAATGGCAACTGGGTAGACTGCCAATACTTCCAATACCAGCACCAACCAACCCTCTGGTATCCAGGCCCTGAGTGTGTCGCTGTAAATGACCTAACTCTGTGCTCCAGCTTTGTATCAATCCTTTCTTGGCCCCCTAGAAGGTGGGGACTCTGGGAAGAAAGGTTTACATGGGCCAAAGAACCCTTCAGGAAAAATGCTCCCCTGGAGTGACAACCAATAGATGAGACTCAGCATGAGAAGAGACCACTGAGTAATCTGGGGAGACAGAGTTCCCTTCTTTGGCTCTCCATTTCCTCTCCCTTACCTGGGCCGGTTATGGCTGTTTCTTTTCTTCAGTTATTGGTTGGAATAACCACTTGTGTTTTGTTTAACGGGCCAATGAGACCGGGGCCCTTCCCTCATCCACCCCCAGGTTTGAGGGAATATCTGCCTCTTGACTAGGCCGGGGAAGGTGAAGCTCTGGGGATGTGGCAGTGAGACCAGGCTGGACCCAGCTGAGCACCCTGACACCCGGATTCCATTTCCTGCTTCCCAGGTGCAGCGTATCTAAATCCCTCCATTGCACTGAGTGAGGCTTGGCCCAGAAAAGCTCCATGGAAAAGATCCACCTCTCCTACATCGACCTGGTCTCTGAGGTGAACAAGCGTAGAACTGCCATGGCCACAAGGTATCAAAAGGTTCTCTTCTAGCTTGCTTGTCAGTTAAGAGGGAGAAAGAATGGCGACTGAGCCTCACCTGGTTTGGCAGAGGCTGTAGGAAGTAGGGACTGTGTAAATGTATTCATCCACTGCCCTCCTAGCTGCATTTGAGAGGAGAGGCAGACACTTTGCCCCGCCCTGTGCAGGGCAGAACTTTTCACAGGTCCCTTCAAGAGGTGATGGTGCTGTGTGCTTGGGCGCAGTAGAGTGAACTTTGAATCAGTGGATGCAGGGATTGTGCCTATTTTTTTTTATTTTAAGTGTGTGTGTGTGTGTGTGTCCACCTAGGAGTTCTGGGGGTTGAACTGAGGTCATCAGCCCCATGTGTTGAATCACCTTTTCTTTGACGATGTGATGGAAGAGTTTCAGCCCTAAAAGTCCTCATCTGCCCAGGGACATTCTGTTGATGGTAGAAGATTAAGCACGTAAAATACAGAAACCTCAGTGGAATTTGACTTTTAAGTAATTTTTTTTTTTAGTTTAGTTTAGATACATCTGTGTGATTGATATGCTACCAATTGGCTGTACAAATACAAATTTGACTGGGCCCCCTGTTGTGATCTGTTTGTTTGATTGGTGTTTTGGTTTGGTTTTTTGTTTTTTGTTTTTTGTTTTGTTTTGTTTTGCTTTTCGAGACAGGGTTTCTCTCTGTGTGTAGTTTTGGTGCCTATCCTGCCTGGCTCTCGCTCTGTAGACCAGGCTGGCCTCGAACTCACAGAGATCCGCATGTCTCTGCCTCACAAGTGCTGGGATTAAAGGCGTGTGCCACCACTGCCCGGCTTGGTTTGGTTTTTGACACAGGGTTTTACTATGCAGCTTTGGCTGTCCTGGAACTCACTATGTAGATCAGGTTGGCTTCAAACTCACAGAGATCCACCTGCCTCTGCCTCCTGAGTTGCTAGGATTAAAGATGTATGCCACCACACCCAGCTCATCCTGCGTTACTACATTTGGCATGCCTGTGATGTCAACTTTGGGGATGGCATCTCTATGGAGAATGGTAGGACTCTACTGAAATTGTCACCTGGCTAGACACAGTAGGCCTCACCATGTTGGGGCACGTGCAGGTTCGTGCCGGTTCCTTTATGCAAGGGGCAAGGAGATTGCTTTGTTTTTTGCAAATACTAACATGTAAGTTTGTTTACATGATTTACAAGTTAAATTACCTTAAAAGAGGCAAGTGACCTAAATCTTCAAAGAGACCTTAGGTTGAAATCATTCTGATATGGCAAATACGAGTCAATGGCAAGAAATGGCAGAGCCGGCACTTTGCCACACTTCCGGTGTTACGGCAGTTATAAATCTGGACATCCTGTTCTTACTAAATCTTACAAGATACTGACCAAAGACCCAGACATTATTGAGTTGGAAAATGGCCTTCCATTTCCAGTATTGGTCTCAATGCTCTCATGAGTTTATTGAGAAGTAAGGTATTTGTGAATTGACAGGAGGTCTGTACGTTTTCTTAGTGTGCACACATATGGGTGTTGGGGACCTTCACTGACAGCGGTGCACAGGCAATTGACAGCCCCAGTTTAGATCACAAGGAAGATCCTGCTTCCAGAAGCTTGTGGTTACTGTGCCCTAATGTCCACCTGCAAGGAGAAGTGCACATAAACAAATTCTGGGGCCTCCCTCTCACTATCAAACGGCTCTGCTCACATCCTTTCAGCAGCATGAGGGATTGGCTTTTGTTGGGATCACATAACCCAAGCAAATCACCTTCTTGTAGCAGGAATCTTTAAAGTTCTTATTAATAAAATCAAACCTGAGCCAGGTATTGGGGTGAACACTGGAAGATCAGAGAGACAGAACAGACCACAGCCACCTCACCTCGCCAGTTCCTCAGCTGGTCTTGTTTCCTCAGATTGGAAGCCTGTGAGTCATAATCCAGAATGGGTCTCAGCTGAACTGCTGCTAGAAGCCTGAATGCTTAACCAGCCACATGCTTAACCAGGCCAAATGCTTCTCCAGGCCAAATGCTTCTCCAAGGCAAATGCCTCTCTAGGGCAAATGCCTCTAGTTTCTGGTCCTCACGCCTTATATACCTTTCTGCTTTCTACCACCACTCCCTGGGATTAAAGGCTTGCTTTCTGGGATTAAAGGCGTTGGTCACCATGCTTGGGTGTATCCTTGAACACATGGATTTCTGCCTCTGGAATGCTAGGATTAAAGGCGTGTGCTACCACTGCCTAACCTTTAATATTGTGGCTGTCCTGTTCTCTGACCCCAGATAAGTTTATTAGCGTACACAATATTTTGGGCAATACAATACCACCACACTTTCTGTCTCAGTTTCTTCCGCAGAAAGGTCTAAGACCTTATCGCGGTTTAGAATCTGTGTGTAGCATATGATTAGTCTCTAGTTGAAAGCTAATTTTTATACCCTGGGTGTACTCAGCGTTCAGGGAACAGCAAAATCCCCTGCAGTAGCTTCATATGCTGGTCCTATGCCCTGGTGGACAGGGTTAGCCCATACCTGAGCAAGCTGGGAAAGGCCTAGTACACCTCAGCAGAGGAGAAAACAAACAAACAAACAAAAACCAACCTGGCTGGCTAGAAAAGGGGAAAGTCGGGAAGAAGAAAGATGAGTGTGAAGAGCCCGAGGGAGGACTGGCCCTGAGTACAAACCAAGCTGCGTGGATTCACAAAGCGTAGACGGTGGGGGAGAGAAAGCCAAGTGAAGAGAGATTTTGCTTTAATCATCAGAGCCCCTTCTGGGGACGAGGAAGATGAACTGTACCCCACTGGTTCCCCAGGACCGACAGGGACTGGTGAGTTCGTTCTGAGAAGGGCAGCCTCCTAACTAATTCTCTCATTTTTGCACGTGGGTAGCTCTGAAGATATGATCAAAGGGTGACCTGAAAAACCTGTAAAATGTAAATTTGGTGCTGGTATCTGGGATCCGGCTTTCCTGCTCGCCCCCTCCTTTAAAAACAACCACTGCATTTTAGTGTGTGTGTGTGTGTGTGTGTGTGTGTGTGTACATACGTGTACGAGTGCATGCAACATGACACTCGTGGAGGTCAGAGGACCAGAGGACAACTACTTTCAGGTGTCAGGCTGTCCATCCATCTTTGGGTGGGTCCTAAGGATTGAACTCAGATCACCAGGTGTGTCAGAAAGCATCTTCACCCGCTGAGCCGTCTCACCAGGCCCTATCCTGCCTGTATTTGAATAACATGTTTTTCCTCCTAGAGATGAAACAATCACCAAGAAAAGTGGCGAAGACAGGGAAACGCTGCTCAGTGTGGGCGTGGAACAAGAGCCTACCAGCAAAATCAACTTCAGGGTGCCTCTGGCTCCACCTCCTTCTCCAGCTGATGCTACAGACATAAGCAAGTACAAACTCAGTTATTTGAAGATGGGCTTCTACATAGATGCCCACACACCAGCTCCTTTGGGGTCTCTGGGCTTGCCTTTGAAGACTATCGTAGAAATCATTGTCGTCCCTTTCCGTGCTCTAGAGCCACTGTTGAATTCAGTCGCTTGTCCTTGTGTGTGTGTGTGTGTGTGGCTTACTTTTTCCTCATTGCTGCCGTAACAACTGAAGGAAGGACAGGAGGGTTTGTTTGGGTTTATGCTCTGAGGGGATACATTGTAGCATGGCAGGAAGGGGGGCTTCACAGTGCAGAAGCCTGGGACAGCTGCTTGTTCTGTCTCAGCAGGAAGTAGGGTCAGGCTAAACCTCAGGGCCCATCCCCCAATGGCCCTTCCTCCAGCTAAGTTCTATCCCCGGGAGACCCTGCAGCCTCCCCAGTATTGCCACCATCTAGGGGTCAAGTGTTCAGACACAAAAGCCCATGGGGGGACAGTTCATATTTAAGCTAGCACCCCATTAACACATTTCAAGGTAACCTGGGTTTTCAAGTCTCTGAGATGTGTGTGTTTGGTTTTATTCTTTGATTTGGGCTGTGCTATCTAGAACATTGCTGGCTGTCATCTCTATTTGAGTTTTTTAAAATGATTGCGTCTTGTTTATGATAAAATCTTGAACCAGTTGGAAGGCCAGGCCTTGATGACAGTAACTCTAAAAGTCTGAGGCCTGGGGACTAGAGAGATGGCTCGGTGGTTAAGAGCACTTGATGTTCTTCTGGAGGACCTGAATTCACTTCCCACAGGCTCACAACTGACTGTAACTCTAGTTGCAGAGGACTGGATGCTTCTTCTGGCTTCCATAGGCACCCACGTAACACATGCCACACACACACACACACACACACACACACACACACACACACATGCACAAATAATTATAAAATCTTTTTTAAAAAGCTCCATGGGCCGGGCGTTGGTGGCGCACGCCTTTAATCCCAGCACTCGGGAGCCAGAGCCAGGCGGATCTCTGTGAGTTCGAGGCCAGCCTGGGCTACCAAGTGAGTTCCAGGAAAGGCGCAAAACTACACAGAGAAACCCTGTCTCAAAAAAACCAAAAACAAAAAAAAAAAAAAAAAAAAAAGCTCCATGGTCCAGAGAATCTTGAAGTGTTTGGTGGGTTATCAGACTTTATACCCAGGCACTTCCATAGTCATATAGACTTTTCATACTAAGCTAGCTGCATGCCCACCCCCTGTGCTGATGCCAGGGCTGTTGAGTTTTAAATTTATTGTCAGTATTTTCAAAGTTTACTTCTATGTGGTTGAAGTGATTTTCAAGTTCTGTAACAGAACACACTACCCTTAAAGGCAGCTGACTATAGAATAATTTGGTGGGTAGCAGTATATCTCTTGGATGGCTGGCCTAGGTCCCTCAGTAGAACCCATAGGGCCCTTAATGACTTAGGGAGCTTCTCTGAACGTTTTGAGGGCATTGGACATGTATTCGTTCAGATTCGCATTGGAGAATGTGCTTGTCTGCCATCCTTTACTTCATCTCCTTCTTCACGAAGTTCTTTTTGCAACAGTGCTTGGATTCTCTTCACCACAGTCCTAGGCCGTGTTCTCTTCTGTGAACTTTGGCCCTAGTGTCGGGCAGGGAGGGGACAGACACTGAAACCTGTCATTGCCATCTGAGTGCTTGGCATATGCCACCTCATCCTTGGCCAAGTGAGGAAACGGATCCTCAGTGCCCCAGAGTAGCCCCTAGTTATGCGTAGTTATTTACATTTAAATGCATCCAGATAAAATGAACATGTTTTTCTACAGTTGCACAGGTCACATTTCAAGAGTTCCGTAGCTACCCATGGCTAGTGGCTACCCTACCGGATAAGTGGATATTGCAGGTAGAGAATGTGACAACTGTGGACATTTCTATCATACACTGCTGGGACAGATGTTAAATGAAGGGACCAAAGCCACACAGCTAGCAAAGGAGGGGAAGGGTTGGAAAGACTCACTCCTGTGTTAGTTTCATTTCTAGTTTGCTTTCGACGCACATTCCAGGATATTTATTTTGTCCAACAAATAACCAAGAACATGCGATATGAGTCAGGCAGTGGGCCAGCGTTACAGTGCTGTGCAGGATGATCAGTCTCTGTCCCAGTGGAGTTTGCATTCCAGAAGGAAAAGACTGGCAGCCTACAAACATAAATTCTATCATATACCTGGAGGGTTAAAATAGAAAATGAAGAAGAATAAATAAAATAATAAAGGAGTAAAGGAGATTCTATTTTGCCTTAGGAAACAGTAGACTGGTTGCAATTTGAAGTAGAGGTGTGTGGGCATACCTCTTTAGAAAGGTGACATTTGAGTAAACACCTAAACTCAGTGACAGAGGTAAGATGTTGACGGCAGAGTGAAGAGCTGCTGCGAACGTGGAAAGACAAAAGCATCCATGGCATATTTGAAGGACAAGGAGGCTACTTGGGGTTGGCTGGACTCAAGTGCATCAAGAAATTAGTGGAAGATAAAGTCACCAGGAGGAAGAGGAGGAGATGAGAGAGAGGTGGAGGTGAGAGAGGAGGAGGAGGTGAGAGAGGAGGAGAGAGAGGAGAGAGAGGAGGAGGAGGTGAGAAAGTAGAGGTGAGAGGAGGAGGTGAGTCCCAGAAGGCTTCTAAAGGCTCTGGCTGTGACTTTGAACAAGGTGAGAATGTGTAAGAGCTTTCAGAAAAGAGGATCACCTGGCTTGCATGTTATGGAATTGTCCCAGTGGTTTTGTGGAGAACTGGCCGCATGGGTGAGAGGTGGGAGCAGTCCAGCCACTGTCCTATAGCTCGGGAATGAGACAGTCATTTGAACAAGTACCAGTTGAGGTGAAGAGAAGAGTGGTCAGACTCTGGACCTGTGTGTCTGAAGGAAGTGCCAATAAAAGATGCCGGTAGATTGGTCGGATAGAAATTATAAGAGATACGGATAACGGATGATTCCAAGATGTGGGGCCTTGGGCCGGTATGATGGCTCAGCAGGTAAAGGCGCTTGCCATCAAACTTGATGAACTGAATTCAGTCCCTGCATAGCTACATATGGACAACATATGTTGTCTTCTGACCTCCACATGAATGCCATGGCATGTGCATCTACCCATACAAGTAAATAAATGCAGGAAAACATTAGAAAAAGATTTTCAGCAATGGGAAGGATGGAATTCCACCAGCAAGAGGCGCAGGTTGGTGTGATGAGGCAACCCAGGAAATCCATCTCTGCCAGTAAACGGCCGGATGGAGATGTCGAGTAAGCAAAGGAATATGCAAATTTGGTGTTTGAGAATAGTTACTGCACTCACGATGACACTCTGGGCATCGTCAGCATGGGGATAGTATTTAAAACCCCAGTTCTAAGTAAGATTGCCAGAGAGATGAACAGCCCTGAGCCTGGAGAACCTCTGTCATAATATCCAGAGGGTAAAAGGAGAAAGCAGTAGAATAAAGAAACAGAAGGTGACAGCAAACACTAAAACAACAGATGATGAAGCCGTCAGGGACACAGGAGAGCAACGTCCTGGAAGCTGAGAAAAGAAAGGCTCCTCCTTTTCACCTCTCCTTCCTCTGCTCTCCTTTCCCAAAGCTAGGGTATAGCTTCTGGAGGGAGAGAAGGAACCTGGGCAGGGTAGGGTGGGGCTGAGTGGATTGCCTCACCTGTCTGTGTGCTGTGAGAAATCACATCACAATCTCTTAGCTCAGGACCGAACCCAGGGCCTTGCGCTTGCTAGGCAAGCGCTCTACCACTGAGCTAAATCCCCACCCCCCATCACAATCTCTTGTGGCATAAAGACACTTCTCATCTCCTCATTCAGACACACCTGGCAGCTGGTGGGATGAAAGCGTCCGTGCATTCTGACTTCTGGGTCTTTGGGTCTGAGAGAGAGAGTATGGTTAAAACCCAACTGTCAGGGCCTGAATTGTATTCCTCCACCAGAGTCCTATGTTGAAGTCTCATTTCAAACTGAAAAATCCTGAATTTGAAATGCTCCAAAATCCAAACGTTTGAGGGCAATTACATGATGCCAAAAGTGGGAAATTCTTCACTTACCCTTATGAGATGGGCCGAACAAAATGAGGTCACCCTAAAGATATGTAAAATTGCCTTCTGACTATGTGCATGCAGTATACAAAAACCTTGTGTGGGTAGCTGAAATCAGAGGAGCTGGTGCTCATCAGGCCCCTGAGAAAAACAGCCCATCCCCAGCAGGGACAGCAACAGAAGAGCAAAGGGAACCCATGTTCCTATGCTTCAGGCCCACTCCTGAAATGCCCTGTAACCCTGGGGAGATGTAAAAGTCTTCCTCTCCTTTTCTATCTTTCAAACAATGTATCTGAGAGATCCGAACACCAGACTGTGGAGCTAGCAGATGTGGAACTCACAATGAAGACATGCACATTGGTAATGAATGCTGGCCATCTGCCTGTATTCTCCCACGTGTGGTGAAAGCAGGCCCGTCTTATGCACAGATGCACCTCAGCCAGAGACAGGGAGACGGGAAGTGTGAATTGACTGATGCCCCAGTGGCATAAAGTTCAAGCTGAACTGGCAAGATCAAATACGCTACCGCTATCACACCACATAGAAGGAAATTAACTTCAGTTACTAAAAAGCAGAGCTCTGGAATAATGGCTTAGTCTGTAAAGTGTTTGCCTTGCAAGACGAAGACTGAGTTTGACCCCCCAGAAGCCATGTGGAAATTTAAAAGGCTGAATGTGGTGGTGCAGACTCGTGATCCCAACACGGGGGGGGGGGGGGGGGGGGGGGGGCAAGTATGCGGGGGCGCGCCTTCTAGTAACTGCAGTTCA